>JBBMOL010004163.1:0-11770 GCA_037954665.1 Laguncularia racemosa | reverse complement strand
CCGCGTTTCGCCCCCTAACCGAGCCCCCCTGCGTGCGCCTTAGCCCATGTTTCGGACCAGCTGAGCTAGCCCACTTTCCTGATTTTTCTAATTTCACAAATTGCATATTGTAATGTGATTTTTTTATTTTTTGTATTGTTTTTGAAATTTCAAATTTTGTAAAAATTGTTTATTATTTTTTATTTCCATTTCTGAAATCATTTTTTTCAAAATTGATGTGTTTTCCTATTTATTTTTATTTCTTGAATGTTTTTATTATTTATGGTAAATTAGAGAAAATTGAAGAAAAAATTGGAAAAAAAAATTAAAAATTGATTATTATTGAGTATTATTGATTCTAGGGCAAAATGGGGTCTTTACAGCAGCCTCTTGTGGTAAAGTTTGAAAAACTTAACTACAAAGAAAAGGGAAAGACGCCTTTTGGCCTCTTAAATAGATTTTTGGTGGGAAAATGCTCCAAGAGCTAATAATGCCACAATTGAAAATGGTCCTAACAATTTAGAGTAATGTTCTTTCCCAAAAGTGCTTTATGGGTTGACTAATTGGCGATAGGACACATCTCAAAGCATTGTATAAGAATGTATGAGAAATGGTGATAGGAAGCGTCTTATCAGACTGTAACCTTGGAAAGAAAATTTACTCAGGAAGCGCCCTTATGAGCTGGCTCCCTTTGTCAACAGAAGCTTCTTGTTAGATTAGCAACTGTCTAGAAGAATATTTCTGAAAAGTGCCCCGAGAGCTGACTAATCGGGAGAGTTTAGGAAAGTGCCCCTCATGGGCTGACTAACCTTTGATAAAATGCCTCAAAAAGTGCCCCCTATAGGCTAACCTTGAGATAGATTTTTAGGCAAGTGCCCCTTATGGGCTGACTAACCTAGGATAGGATTGTCTCAAAAAGTGCCCCCTATGGGTTGACCATGAGAACAAAGTTTTAGGAAAGTGCCCCCTTAGGGGCTGATAACCTGGAATTGGAATTTGCCTCAAAAAGTCCCCTATGGGCTAACATGAGGACAAGGTTTTAGGAAAGTGCCCTTTGGGCTGATAACCTGGAATTGGATGTCTCAAAAAGTGCCCCCTATGGGCCCTTGACTAACCTATATTGGAATTGTCTCAAAAAGTGCCCCCTATGAGCTGACCATGGAACAAGGTTTTAGGAAAGTGCCCCCTATGGGCTAACTATCCTGGAGTTGAATTGTCTTAAAAAGTGCCCCCTATGGGCTGACCATGAGAACAAGGCTTTAGGAAAGTGCCCCTTATGGGCTGACTAACCTTTGATTGGAATGATGGCTCGAAAGGTGCCCCATGTGGGCTAACCTTGAGAGATCTAGGGAAGTGCCCCTTTTTGGGCTGACCACCCTATTAAAGGGAATGTTCAGACAAGTGCCCCACTATGGGCTGACTCATCTTGTGCTTTTGAATATGCTTCCTACAGCCTGAACTAAATGATGTGATGCTTTTCATGACAGTTATTATTATTTTTCAATGTGCTTGCTAGTTTTAATGTGGATAGCAACCAAACAACCGAACCCTCAGGCTGGTTTGCTTCTGCTTCATTTCTTCTTATCCTGACACGAGGTTGACAATTTTTTATGTGCTTCCTTTCTTATGCGCAAGGCTCTTTTGACGATAATGTTATCCTAATAATATGCTCAGTTTTAATCCCTCAACAGTAGATAAAATTATATCACAAACTATATTAAGATTCATTATCATTTTAGTATTTATTTTTCATAGGTGAAATGGTGGGTAATGTTTTTGGGAAATTTATCTATTATAATGAGATTGATTGGGATTATTGACCATTAAAGGATATTAACTTTGCTTGTAAATAGTAAAAAACTCGACTTAACGAAATTTATATCGAATATTGGCTTTCATAAACATTGGCAAAATTTCAATCCCTTGCCTAAGTATAGTACATCTTTACGCATTTGAGTTAATGGGGTCTCTTAACTCGGGGCCATCCATTTGAGTTAATATCAAAGCACCCCCTGACAAAACACTTTTTTCCCACATAAGGGCCTTCATAGTTTGGGGTGAATTTTCCTTTGGAGTCTTGGGCATTCGGAAGAACCTTCCTAGTCCCAAAATCCCCTCTTTAAAGTACCGAGGTCTCTCTTCTTGTTAAATGCTCGGGCCTTTTCTTTGTTGGTAACACTGAACCATGACAAAGTGCGGTAAGTCTTCTTTCATCAATCAGATTCAGCTGATCAACCCTCTTCTTTCCCCAATCTGATTCTGTTAACTGAGTTTCCGACAAGATTCTAATCGATGGTACTTCGACTTCCATGGTAGCACTGTTTCCCTGTACCATACACCAATGAGTAAGGGGTGACTCCCGTAGATGTTTTTTATTGAAGTCCTATAAGCCATGAGGGAAAACGGTAACATTTCATGCCAATCTTTGTAAGTTGTTGTCATTTTCTCGATGATCTTCTTGATATTTTTGTTAATTGCTTCTATTTCCCCGTTCATTTGAGGTCGGTAGGGAGTTAAATTTCTGTGGTTTATGTGGAATTATTGACATAAACCTATCATCGATTTGTTGTTAAGATTGGTACCGTTGTCGGTGATGATAGACTCAGGAACTCCATATCGGGCTATTATGTCCCTTTTTAGGAAGCGGACTATTATCCCTTTGGTGACATTAATATATGACGAAGCTTCTACCCACTTGGTGAAGTAATCAATCGCTACCAGTATGAATTTGTGGCCATTGGATGCTGTTGGAGTGATAGGGCCAATTATGTCGATTCCCCACATGGAGAATGGCCATAGTGCCGATAACAAGTGTAGCTCGTTGGCGGAGCATTGACCCGATTTGCGTGGGACTTGACACAAATGACAGTGTTGACATATTTTATGCAATCTGTTTCCCATGGTAAACCCAAATTTAATATCCTAACCTCATGATTTTTCGAGCCAACATGTAGCCATTCATATGAGGTCCACATACTCCTTCATGTACTTCTTTCATCAGTTTGCATGCTTCATCTTTGTCCACACATCTCAACGGGTGGTATCAAATGATCTCTTGTAAAGTATAGATCCACTTAATAGGAAATGGCTTGCTAACCTTCTGAGTGTTCTTTGGTCATTCTTGCCAGCCATTTCGGGGTATTTACCTTCTTGAAGAAAGGTCTTGATGTCGTGATACAAGGCTTATCGTCTTGTATCTTTTCAATTGTTAAATAATAGGCGGGCCGACTTTCAATGTCTATTTTTCATCGGTTGAACTTCAGCTCCTCCTGTTATTTGGATCATAGTGCTAGTGTGGCTGGGGGCATCTGCGAATGATTCTGAGTTCTCGGGATGTATGTAAAAAGTGATTCCCTTGAATTCTTCAATTAACTCTATCAAGTGTTGATGTTACGGTACCTTTTTGGGGCTTTAGTTTTGTATTCCCCTTTGTTTGTAGTATGATGAGCGACGAATCCCCATTTTACTTCTAATTCGCAGATTCCCATTTGGCAGGCCTTTTGGGCTTAAGAATACATGCTTCATATTATGCGATATTATTGGTATAGGGAAATGTAAGTCTCGTTGCTGCAGGGAATTAAATGTGTCCGGGGTTTATCAACACTGCCCCAACCCCACAACCAAATGCTTGGCAGCTCCTTCGAAAAACAATTTCCATTTAGCGTTCTGCTCTATCCCAAAGTCTTCTACCGACGTATCTTCCACTATCAATATATTCTCATCTGGAAACTAGGCCTGTATTTTCTTGGAATCTATTCCGACAGGGTGTTCCGCCAATTGGTCGGCTAAGGCTTGCCTTTCATTGAGTTCTGATTTATGTCGAATGTCGAACTCAAATAGGAGCTTTTGGGCCACTTAGAGATTCTTCCTATCAAGGCTGGCTTCTCTGCCAAATTTTTAAGGGATCATGTCTTATCAGCAGCTCAACATGGTAGTAAAGGGTTACTGCCTTAACCGATGCATAACCCAAATTAAAGCACAGCAAGTCTTCTCCACCTTGAGTACCTATGTTCCCCGTCTGTGAACTTCTTGCTCAGATAATATAATGGAATGCTCTCTTCCCTTGTCATCTTTTTTTCCCTAAGCACACATCCTATGGATTTAGGGGTATAGTGAGGTATAGGAACAAAGGTTTTCCCTTGTTTCGGGACTATCAAGACTGGAGGTTTTATAAGGTAGTCCTTGATCTTTCCTGAATGCCTCTTCGCATTCGTCGTCCCATTCTATTGTGGCGTTCTTTTTTCATTAGAGGGAAAATAGTGGCCGGCATTTGTCGGTGAGTTATGAGATAAATCGAGGCTATGTAATTTAATCTTCCCAGCAAGCTTCTTACTTCTTTAAGGAGCATGGGGAAGGTAAATCTAATATAGACTTTACCTTGGGTTGGGGTCGATTTTAATGCCCTCCTGGCTTATGATAAACCCTAACAATTTCCCGTTGGGGACCCCAAAGTACTTTTTTTCTGGGTTTAACTTAAGCTGGAATTTTTGTCAGTCGTTTTTAAACAACTTTCTTAAGATATCTATATGGCTTCTCCTTCTTTGGATTTGGCTATCATGTCGTCGACATATACTTCAACCTCCGATGCATCATGTCATGAAGTATGGCGACCATGGCTCTCGATACGTTGCCCCGAGTTTTTCCAAACCGAAGGGCATGACTTTGTAAGGGAAAAAGTTTCCCCATGTTGTGATGAAGGGTCATTTTGGTTTTTTTTTTCCTCGCCATTTTTATTTGATTATATCTTGAAAAATCGTCCATGAATGAGAAAAGATGGTTTCTCGCAGTTTTTGGGTCTACTAGGACGTCAATATGAGGTAGGGGGAAGTTATCTTGGCGTGGTTTGGGTTTTTAAGCCCCGAAAGTCTACGCATACGGCGTACTTTTCTGTTCTTTTTCATGAAGGGGACTATATTTGCTACACATTCTGGAAAATCGGACACTTAAATGAACCCTACTTCTAGTAGTTTCTTGACTTCTTCTTTGATTTTTAGTAAGATGTCAGGCTAAATCTTCTTAGTTTTTGTTTTTTAGGTTTGACATCTTCCCTTGGGGGAAAGCCTGTGAACTACTATTGACTGGTCTTACCCTTGGCACGTCACCATTGACCAGGCAAACACATCGGGCATATTCCTTTAATAGCTTTGATTATCTCACTTTTTTGCTCGACACTCAAACGGGTTTCCCGATTTTTAGGTTCTTAAGGCTTTCCATGCTTCCTAGATTTACTGTCTCCATAGGCTGTCGATCGAATTTCCCCTCTGTTCATGTTTTTGCCAATTTTCTTGTATTATTTCGTGGTCTAAGATATCGCCTTCAACAACTGACCCAGCAGCGTTGGGAAAAGATATCAACATTTTTACTTTCTACCTGCACGAAATATGCCTGAAAGTTCGATGGTAGGAGATCTGAGTAACATAAAAAAAAAAAAAGAAATTTTTATATATTTTAAGAAGGAAAAACAAATTGGGAATGGAATTCGTAATAGTCTTAATAAAATTTGTTTAATAATTTTTCTCTACTTTTGAGCTAACTTAGCGCTACTGATAGGATAACAAAACCAATTATTCAGAGCCGGTGCTGGTTGGACGTGCGGAAGGTTGATTTCCCTTTACTGTCGTCCTCTTCGCTTGTCCGAAGCTCTTGAATGTTTTTGCCTTTTGGAAAGATTGTTGGAGAGGTGGGATGCACACTTGGGGGGTTGCTTGGCTTTTCCTTCATTCCACTTTGACCCCCTTTCGCTAGTGCTTCTTCCGCGGCCCTAGAATGTACCCCAGTCCAAACATCCTGTGCTGCCCCTCTTTAAACTGATGGCCCTCCTTGCTGGTCACCATGTTCACTTCATTGAAATCATAACCCCAAGTCTTTGAACCTTCTTCCCCAATGTAAGGTATGGTAGTCTCTTTATATATGGCGTAGTCCTGCTAGCCTGTACCGTGACTATCTGCCCCCTTGCAATGAATTTGACCCTTTGGTGGAGACTAGAGGGGATGGCTCCAGCAGCATGTATCCAAAGGGCGTCCCAAAAGCAAGTTGAAAGATCTTGGGATGTTGAGGACTTGGAAGGAGATGTGGAATATTTGTAGGACCGATTTCCACCGGTAGTCTCACCTCCCCTACTATGTCTCTTTTGGACCCGTTGAAGGCTCTGACCACCGTGGAGCTGGGTTTTATGTTTCTTGATCGACCCCCAATAGGTCAAACGTTGCCAATGGGCAACGTTGAGAGATGATCCGTTATCGATAAGTACCCGGGAGACAATGGTGTCATTGTACCCCCACCACTATGAACAGTGGTTTGGTATGTTGGTCTCCCTCTTCCCCTAACTCTTCCAGAGATAAGGATATTTGGTTTCCCTTGCGAAGATGGAGCCGCCACGTGACCCAATTTGTCAGTTGCTTACCTTTGGGACCTGAATCTTTTTCAGCACTTTAAAGAGTGCCTCCCTGTAGGGTTCGGACGTTGTGAGAAGGCCCAATGAGTGATATCTGTGCTGGAACTTTATTTAATTGTTCCATGATCTTGTTTTTCACTAGCCTTAACCTCTTCGTAAATGCAGCAAGTCCCTCTTCCTCTTCTTCCCCTTTTTCTACGGGGGCTCTTCAGTCGGGCCTTTATTTCTTTGGATCGTTATAATCTTCCAGAGCGGTGATGCCTCCCACCATAGGAGGCCGCTTTTGCTCGGGGCCCGTAGTCGAATGGTGCAGCCTTGTAATTCTCTGCCGATATTAGGACATTGAATACATATCTTTTTCTTGGGATTTTACCTCAGCTGATTGTCCCTCATAGCATTGTATAACCCTAGGCTTCTAAGAGTTGATCATGTTGATAGTCTTCTCCTCTTCCTTTGTCGGGTTGTCTTACTTCTCAAATTATGGTCCCCATCCACTAGGTGGCCTTACTTTTGTGGGGTATAAGAATAGTTCACCAAATACTGAAAACTCCCGTTGTAATTCTCCCAACCGTGCCAACCGTTGGGTCTCCGGCTAACCCATCTCCTCTTTAAAGTGTGCTTTTGCAGTTTCTTCTAGAGCTTTGTGGGATTGCTTCTTCTGTTGCCTCAGTTGGATTCTTTTTAGGGGCTTCTTTGGGAGCGACTCTCTAACGTGATCATGTTGATGGTGGGCCTGTGATTGACCAGTGGGTTGGTGTTGACATTGGGTGGGGGGGGGCATTCACGAAATCTAATTGTATGATTCCTGCATCTATTAAGTCTTGGATCTTTTGCTGGAGCCTCCAGACCTATCTGTGGAATGCCCCTCCTGACCATGTGGTAGTCACACTTGAGATTTGAGTCAAAGTTCTTGGGCTTATACCCGGGCGTTGGGGATCTCGAAACTAATTAAGTTGTCTGCCCTCAACGAGCGAAGGGCCTGATGAGCGGTATGGGGATTGGGGTGAACTGTCTTGGGGGCCCTGACGGCCTGAGTTTGACCCGTAGTGGATTGTTGGACTGGGGTACTCGTGGTTTGGAATGTCACACGAGTCCCGGCTTTTTTGTCTTACCGGAATTTTCCGTGTGATGTGGGCTCCTTAGCTCTGTTTCCTCCTAAGGGCCTTTGCGTTAGTGCGACCCTAGGAGGCTCCATTGTTTGGAGTCTACCGGTGGTGATGGCATTCTCGATCCTACATCCCGCGCCCCTACCTCTACAAAACTAGAGGAGGTCTGGCCTACTAGATGTGAAAAGTAGGTCTTGTCCAAAGTATTGACAAAATATGGATGCCAATTCCCTTTTCAAAATATCGGGGTTGCTACCCTGGCGGCCTGGGCTCTCCAGCATTGAGCATACTCCTTGAACGACTCAACATGTCTTTTTCGGAGGGCTCCCATCCCCAGGTCGATTAAGATGGGGGCGACTTCAATATTGAACTTATATTGATCATAAAACGCCTGGGCTAGCTTCTCCAGGTGTTGATAAAGTTGAAGTCTAGGTGGGCATACCAGACCAGTGCAGGGCCTGTGAGGCTGTCCTAGAATGTCTGAAGCATAAGCTAGTTGTATTGAGCATACTTGCTAATTTCCGGGCATATGGGCCCGGGTATGCATTTTTTGGGGGAGGGGTCCGTCATACTTTTCGAAATCCGGGGTCTTGAACTTCCAGGGTATACTCTTCCTGTATGTTGGCAGGTTGGTGATTCCGGCCTGTTCAAAACCATCAGGGGCCTCAATGGTTCTCAAACTTTTCATGGAGCTACTGGAAGAGTCGTTTCTCATCTCCTTCTGCCTCTCTTCCATTTCCTCTTCAGGTCATCGGAGGTTAGCCCCGGGTTGACCCTTTTGGGTCATATTCAAAAGCCGAGTTAAGGTGGGAATTGATCTCCTCATTTTTCCCGGGGGCTGTCCCTCCATGCTTTTCCCTTTCTAGCGCCTAAATACTCTTCCTAGGTCGGCTGAGTGTTGCGCAGGAGGCCGATGCTTTCAGTTAAGAGGTGAACCTGGGCAGCCAGTTGTTGGACTGTTTGTTCTAGGGACATGATCCTAGAGTCTGAGGCAGCTTCGCATTGGTGTTGTTGCGGTTATCACTGCTGTTGGCCATTTTTACTCTTGAGCACGTGAGAACTGGGCTTCTAAGAGGGTTCGGTTGCTTGGAAGCTATTTTGATGCCTAGATTCACATTTTGTTTTTATTTAGTATAATGAATGCAAGAATGATATGCATGTGTCATGTAGATGCTAAAAGTAAAAGGGTTGACAACGATTGACAATGTAATATTGAAACTTTACTTTCATTAATATTGAAAAAAATCTAGAAATTCAAAATGAAATATTACAAAAAAAAGATCTACTTCCTAGTTCTTTTAGTCTTCTGTTGTAGAGGCTCAGCTTCCCCCTGATGACGGCTTCCAATTCCTTGAAATTTGGCTTGGCACTTCTCCAAAATTTTGCTTCTAAGGCCTTGTTTCTTTGGTCGGATTCCTTGAAAGTGTCCCTTCCAAATATCTTTTTAAATCCGTAGCTTCGAAGTTTTACTTCCATGCGGGCCTTGACCTACTCTAGGTAGATTTCTATCTCTGGATCGATCTTGTCTGGTCTTGGCTAGGTGACGTCTGTAACCCGATATGCTCTTTCCCCTGTCTGGTAAGCTGATGGATTACAAATTCTCTAGTGGCTTGGTGCTTTCCCACTTCAACATTTAACTCCCCGAGGTCGACATTCGGGGGTTTCAATTCTGGCTTTCCTAAAGTGCTTTGACCTTGCCAACTTAGCAAACTTCTCGGCTACTAACATGTTCGGATCTTGATACTCAAAGGTGACTGTTCGGGGCAGAAGGGCGATAAAAATATGTCTTGGATAGTACTGAATTGGCGGACCACTGAGTTGGGGTGATATCCAATACATCCGCTGATTTCGATCAAAGGCCAGCTTAGAAGTTACTACAGGTCAAGATGATTTTGTCACAGCAACTCCACCTGGGTTTTCCATAAAATATCTTCGGCACTGAAGCTGCTAAGCAGCTCTACCCAACTGTGGCTGGTAAGGTCGTCGGGTAGCTTTACCTTTCTATACATGAATCCACCAGATCCACCTGTTGAGCTAAGGGTTCTGACCATGTTCAGCCCGAAGCACTTGAGGTGTTACAAACCATATTAGCAGAAGGTTGAGGCTTGAGCGAAGGGTCCCGTGGCCTTTCTTCTTAAGGAAATTCAAGTTCCGGATTTGTTCAGCCAGTTAGAGCAGGGATGTAAGATCTTCCCTCCCGGAATTGGGTCACTAGCTCTAAAACCGGTAGTGAATATAGGAGGTCCTGGTGGGGAACAATTATGTGGCGAAAGTGGTCAAAATGAAGGCATTCACCCTTCTTGTTTGTAGGTCTTGGGGTCCCCACATAGGATGTCCTTTCTATCCCCATTGTCCTCTCGAGCGATGAACCAGGCTTCTAAATCATCCATGCATATGCAATATCCATTACAGTCTGCTAGGGCTTTGTTGACTGCTGTCTTACGGATGCCTAATAATCTGCTGAAGGTACCGACTGGCCCGGCCTCAAGGTGTGGTGCGTAGATTTGATCAATCAGTACTGGAGCCTGCAGCAGCTGGGTGTACTCTTCCAGGGTAGGGGTGATCTCATGCGGCCCGATAAAGAATGCAGTGGGCTCGATTTCCAATAATTTGAGCATGGCTCGAACTAAAGGCAAATTCACTCTATCTTTGTCAGTGAGAGGATGGGGCCGATCTTTTGCTGGATGAAGGCCTGCTCCTCTGGGTTGTATAAGGTAAACCAATGGTCTAGTACCAACTTTAGGTCCTAAGGTTTGTACACCCGTATTTCTTTGCGGAGGAGGCAGTCGACTGCACTGCTAACCATCTATTACAATAAGAAATAGCTTAGTTACAAACAGAACTATGAAAATGTTACAGGGAAATAGTCCTGAACTCCAAGGACAAAATAACAAAACCATTACATTGTCATCCAATTGTCAACCCCTCTTATGATGTTATGTATGCAAGTAGGTAGGTTCTAACTGGTTCCCGAGCTCTATGGCCTCCCGCATTCTCGAAGAAATGGATCTCAGGCCATAACGAAGCATAGGGTGGGATAGCCTAATCGGTCCCGAACGGTGAATCAACTCACTTCGCTTGAAACCTACACAATGGCTCCCCGTTTTAGGTTTCTAGGACGGTCCAGGTTCGACTGCATCTACTCACACAAATACATGCATGCAAACCCCCCACAATAAAGAAAAACTGAAAATCTAACTAAACCCTAAAAGGTTAGCAACAGAGTAAAAAAATGAAGCACATTTCTTAAAGATAACAATTTGAAGAGATGCAGGTGGCTAGCCTACTGGCATGAGTCCCTAGTGGAGTCGCCATCCTATCGAGTCTAATTTTTTAATTCACATTCCTAATCCAATCTAGACTAGACCCTATGCTCATCTAATATAGATCCTTAACTTGAGTAAGGAATTTCGTTTGATTTTTGGAGTCGCCACCCAACTGTTGTTGGGAAATATTGAATTAAGACTAAATGAGCGGATTAGTCTTAATTTGGACCACTAGTCGTCGTGATTTCCTCTTTTCGTTTTGTGAAAAGAGGAAAAGGGAAAACCAAAGTTTCTAAGTCCGGAGGCTAACCTATTAAAACCATTACGGTTACCACCTAATCACCTAAAATTGTTCATCATTAAAAATGTGTTTCATTGTGTTTCTGTTATTTTTTATTATGTTTTTGAATTATTTCAAGAAAAGGATTTTTTATTCATTTTAGGGGTTGACCCGAATGGGTGCCTACGTACCTGCTACATAGGATCAAACAGTTGTAGTTCGCTTTTCTAAAAACCTTAAGTTTGTTGGTGAATTTTAATTTTTGAAATCTCTGTTACTTTATGTTCTTACCATTTTTTGGGATTTTTCTTAAAAAATCTAATCCTAAGCTTTAATCTAATTTTTGAAAATGCTTTTTAGGAAAAAAAAACATCAATTTGGGATTTATTTGAAGAAAATGATTTTTCTAAGTGCTGAAAACTCATTTTTTTATAATTTTGAATTTTTTTATTAGTTTTCATGATTTTTATGATTTTTGTGATTTTTATGATTTTGGTGATGTTTTGGGAATTTTTGTTTGAAACTTTTATCTTAAGTTTATTATCTATCCTATTAAAATTTTATTATTATTTTTCCTAATATTTCTTATTTTTTTCTACATTTTATTATTTTTCATTTTTCTTTTATTATTTTTTTAATTTTTATTATTTTTTTATTTTTTATTTTACATTATTAAATCCTAAAAAAAACCTAATTTCTACATTTTCCTATTTATCAAAATATAAAACAAATAATTAATAGTAAA
>JBBMOL010004162.1:0-11774 GCA_037954665.1 Laguncularia racemosa | reverse complement strand
GAATTGAAACAATTACCGTTTATTGGAATATGCTTTCCTTGTAAAAGACCCCAGCTTGGGTTTTTATACCCTTTAGTTTTAAAATTCAAGGGAAAGCAAATTATATGGTTCTAGAGCACACAGGACCCCTTGTTGGAAAATATCCATATAAAAGTATAAACCCCTCTGCTTATACAAAACTTTTTTGAAGAAGGTTTTAAGCTTGTAGTCACCTAGAATATTTAAAATCCCAATATAAGGGGGGTAGTTAAGAGGAGGTGTCAAATTCTTATGTTAAAATTTTTAAACCCATTTTAGCAGGGGGGTTTTTTCTAATGCAGTGGGCCAAAGAAGGGGGAATGTTGCCCCAAATGAAAGAGGAGCTCATTCCCATGTGAACCGTCATTGGTGGCGGTGTGAATTGATATGGGAAAAAACCGATGATCCATAAAAAGTTCTTTTTCCCTTTCATTATTAAATGTTGGAAGTTTAGTGACATTGTATTTTGTTATTGATGGAAGTTCGGTTTTTTTGTCCCTTTTTGCTCTAGAGGACCAGGGAAAAAAACCCCTTTCACTTCCTTATGAAATTTGCCTAAGGAGGATGGTTTGGGTTACGTAATAACTAGCTACATTTCAGCGGTTTATGTTACCCATTTTTGAAGATTAGAGAGAAATCATGGAAGTCTTTAGGGAAGTTTGGGATCCCAACTGTAGAGTTAGTGAAAAGTGAAGAGCGCGACCCAACGGATTAAAAAAGTGCTCTTCTTGGGAGGCAACCCAGCAAACTTGGCGTAGCTTTCCCTTTTATTTTTTTTGTGTCTATCCTAAGTGTATTTTTTTTGAAATTTGCAGATTTAAGGGGAGTTTCCCAGTTTATTTCAAGAAGGGGGGAGAGAATTTTTTGGGGGGAAGCGTAATGACAAGAAGGAATTTGAAATTTTTAAACACAAAATACATTTGGGAAGTCTTTCTCTCTTTATTTACATTTTAGAGGTGCATGTGATCACGTTGTTGCTATTTGTTTGGGAAATCTTATTTTTTTTCCCCCCCCCACAATAATACTTTAAGGTTATGTGAAAATTTTTTGTCGACGGCCTCAAAACATGGTCGTGTAAAACTATGGGTGCCATATTCACATTTGAGGAATTTTGATCAAACGGCTGAGATGGCCATGCTGTAAACCAAAGGTGATTGCCTTGTAAAAACACTGCCATACCCTTTGAGGTTTTGCGGGCCCCCAAGCATGCCGTGTTGAAAAAAAAAAAAAAAACAAAATTATAAATTTCTCTCTCTCCCCCCTCACTTTTTCCCTCCCCAAATTTTTGGGGGTGATTCTGGTTATTGCTAGGATGTTAATTTCTTTTTTTTTATTTTTTAATTTTTTTTTCTTTTTTTAGGATATGTAACAAAAACTTTGGGCCCCCACCCCAATGAGCAGCCATTACTATTTTACTTTAATTGGTCTTAAACCCTTAATGTAATCGTCTATATAAAAAATGGGAAGTTCTTAGTTCCTTTTCTTTAGTTTTTTTTTTTTTTTGTTTTTTTTTCTTTTCCCTTTTTGTGTGCTTAATTTGGGAGACTTTGGGGGTAATGTTTTCAAAAAAGTGTAGGGAAGGGGTTGGGAAAAGAAAGAAAATTAAAAAAATTTTTCGTTACTTTATTGTGTTTATTATTATTTTTTTAAAAATTTTTCCTCATTTAAAATTTTGTAATTGATTTTAAATGTTGATTTTAAATTCATTAAAAGGGAGAGATATTAAAATTTTGTGCTCATAAAAGTCGTGTTTTGTGTTCCTTTCTCGCTATTGTTGGATTGGGATATTTAGTTGGGTTTCGGATGAAATCTAAGTGGGGTAAATTTTCTTTATTTAATTATTTATTTTTAAAAATTTTAAAAAGATAGAAGTCCTTTGTTTAAAGTTTAAGGTTGTATTTTTTTGCTTATTTTTTAAATTTACTTTTCAAAAATTGGAGCTCTTTTAATTTTTTTTGGGGGTACATTTGAAACTATCACTTGGTGATTCTTTAAGTATCTTTTGAAATTAATTAAATTTAAAGTGTTTTTTGAGCAATAATGTGAAAAACGTCAGTAGGGTTTTTGATGTGCTTCAATTGATGGATGCAAATTTTACAAAAAACAATTTAGATAACACAAACTACAGATGGTGATCAATAACAAAAAAAATAAAAACCCCCAAAAATCAAGTGAAAACCAGCAAATGACATCAAATTGTAATTTGATTATCACAAATAAACAATAATTTAGATCAAAAACATAAAATGGGTGTTTAAGAATAGATTGAACCTTAAAATTGGTGTAATAAGAACTCAACAAAAAAAAACCCCCAATTCGCATGATTAAAACAATAGTATAAAATTTGGAATATTAAAGGGTTTTGATTTTTACTACAAATTAAGCCCCCATTCGCTAAACCTAAAAGAAGTTGAAAAGAGTCTTATGAAAAATAGGAAAAAAACCTTATCTTTCACAGAAATGGCAGCCAAATGAATGTTAAAAAAGTCCTCCTCAAACCCTAGTTGCAAGTATTTATATTGCCCCTTTAGGGTAAAAATTTGAAAAATTACAATAAGCACTTAGGTAGGGTTTTAAAGAAAAATTTTAAAAGTAAAAAAAAAATCTGAAAATGAATAAAAATTATCAATTCAATAAAAAAATTAAAAATACAAAGGGGTCTTCAAAGAGTGATTTTAAAGTCAATGAGTTCTCGTGGGCGTTGGATGTGAGTGTTGTTCCCAATTTTATCAAAAATGTAGGTTATTTGGATCCTATAAGATAATCACGTACCTACTATAGTGTAAATAAAACATTATTAGATAAAGAAATGGACATATTTGGACAATTAGATCATATATCAAAATCAAGTTCCCGACTGTTGGGATTGCAAGGTAGTTTCCATCATCTTCTTGGGCCCTCTGAAAGATTTACCCTCAAATCTAGATGGTCATTTTTGGACTGAACCCTGATGATACGAACCACGCCAACCCGTGACGAAAACCCAATACCAATACGTTCGGAATTCGTTGCCTAAGACGCCAAACACCTAAAGTGGAAAACCGCCCCGTTGTCTATAAGCAAGAAGAACCTGGTATAAAATGAAGACGCCACATCAGGATGAAAGACCGATTAATAAGTCGGGATGAACGCCATGAAATTAACCCGATAAGTTCGATTTGTTCTTAAAGAACCAAGAGAGGTGCCTCTCAAAAGTGTTTAATGTTCAAAGATGTTATTCTTTTTTGTTCTAAACCCTAGGAGCTTTTATATAGGGTTACAATTCGTGAAAAAAAAGTCCAAAACGACGTAGCTTAGAAAATTTGGCTTTAAAAACACGAAAACAGAACATGCTGGCCGGCAGGGGATACACGGTGGGTGTACAGGGACCGTGTACTTTGGCCGTTACTTTTCTATGAACATTTCGGCCACATACACGACCGTTTGCTTCTGGTCGTGTACCTTCTTGTGGATTTGCTTGACTCCATATAGGGGCCGTGCCTTTTGCTGTGTATCTGCCGTTTTATGTTCTGTGCAATCTTGGAATTCTTACACCCCCGTCCCTTGAACATACACGCCTCTTCAACCCATGTCCAGTGGGGACTTGTATAAAAGCAAGGGTCTTCCCATGGTTTTTCTAATCTTTCCCAATTTTCATGATTGCTCAATCCTTTCCCGGCTTCATGGACAAACCTTTATAAAACCGTTAAGTGCTTCCCTTGAATCGTTTCTCTTGATTTCTTGTGATCGGTCCCGGCGGGCACTTCAAGAGGATCCACATTTCTTCTTCCGACTTGGGGTTATCATAGATCTCATCATTCCCCTCCTTTTAAAAAGGTTTGCCCTCAAATCATTGCCTGCATCAAATGGACTCAGATCAGTAACATTAAACGTGACACTTACTTGATACTCCCCTGGTAAATTTTTCTTGTAGGCATTATCATGATTTTTCAAGCATCGGAAATGGACCGTCTCCCTGGGTTCAACTTAGATTCTCCTCGCAATGGAAACTCTCCTTGCGAAAATGCAACTAACCCCAAAATCTCCTGGCTAAAAAATCTTAGGTCCCCTGTCCTTTTTCCCTTTTAAAGCGCCCTAGCATTTTGTTTTACAATCCTAATCTTTACTTGTGCATGTAGCTTTTCATGAAATTTGCTTAGAATCAACATCAAAAACTCATAGACTTGTTAGTGGCATTGACAATGAATAAATAGGAGCCAGTGGGTTTAAAACCATACACAATCTAAAATGGTGAACAATGAGTAGTGCTATAAAAGCCTTTATATGCAAACTCCAAAAGGTAGACAATCCTTCCAAGCCCTAATGTTCTTCTCTATGATTGCCTCTAACAATTGAATTAAAGCCCTGTTAACCACATAAATTTGCCCATCAATTTATGGGTGACAGATAGTTGAACATCCGTTTAGTTCCCAAACTTTTCCCACAATACTCTCTAAAAATGACTCAAAAATTTTCATCGATCACTAAACAATGCTTTAGGTATACAATGCAAACGCACTACCTTTCTAAAGAACAATCAACAATGTGTATAGCACTCAGTTTTATGATAAGGAATGAAATAAAACCATTTTAAAAATCCTATCCACAACCATAAAAATAGAATCTCGCCCATGCTTGGGACCTTGGTAATCCTAACACAAAAATATGTGGAAATGTCTATCCAGGCTCATGAGGAATGACACTAGACTCATGTAATGTTTAACATATCATCTAAGCGGAAAGGAATGGGATGACGATACTTTACGTGATGTTATTGATGGCACGGCAGTCAACAGCATTCTCCATGTCCATCCCTTTTTAGACACCAAAATACAGGCACTGCACATGGACTCATGCTTTCTCTCACGTACCCTTTTCCATTAATTCTTCGGGCCCGCCTTTGGAGTTCCTTGGTCTCCTCCCGGGTTGCTCTATAAGCTGGCTTGTTTGGAATCGATGCTCCGGGTCAAGGTCAATCTGGTGCTCAATACCACGAATAGGTGGTAATCCCTTTGGAATCTCTTCAGGGGAAGGACATCTTCAAAATCCTGCACAAGAGACACAAAACCACACTAGGCAAAGAGTTAGATAGTTTGTAGTAGTCAAACATGTTTCTTTGAAAACCAGCAAAACCAGGTGCTCATCACTAACGCTCTCTACTACACTCGATCTTGCCACACACTCTCCTTTTGCAAGGCTGCCCTCTCCTTTTCACTCACACCAAAGTTGATCCCCTTCAACTTTGGGTTCTCACCTCTTTCTAGCCTTCCTTCCTTTTCCTTTTGATCTTGACTTTTATATTCCCTTTTTTTTCTCATTGTCTTTTTCTCTCTCACTCTCACTCTCACTTACTTTTCACTCACTTAGTGTTTTGTAAACGGGCTGTTGTAGCTGCAACGATCTCATACACTTGTTTAGGGGTTAAAGGTTTAAGGTTAAAACTTTTCCCTTGGTGAACAAGCGTTTTACTTGTTAGAAAAGCCATCATGAACAACCCTTTCCTATCAAATTGCCATGGCCTCCCCAACAACACATGACATGCTTGCATTGGCACTACATTTACATAAACCTCATCCTCATCCCACAAATGAGAAAACCCAATCAATGCTTACTTACTACCTTAGTCTCTCCACTATCATTCAACAACTGCAATTTATTGGGGCTAGGGTGTCTAAACAATTTTTAGGGCCCCGCCCCTTACAATAAAATTACTCACTACATTGGTTGCAACTCCCTCCATCATGATCAAGCTTTCAAATATGATCTCCTAAATAACATCTAGTATGAAATATGTTTTTCCTTGGAAATACTCTCTACACTTCGGCTTCCCTGCCTCAGAGTTTGCAAATTGTTTTGCAATTCACGTTTGTAATACGCAGGCACAAACCGCTTCTTCATCACTCTTTTCATCTCTTCTAAGACTCAATAGGTGGCTCGCCATCCTTTCCCATTCAACATTAGTTGATTCCCCACCACATATAGCATAATCCGAAAAAATTTAAAAGGCAGCAAGTTTTTACTTTTTTTTTTTCCCATATAGTTGTGATAATCAAACACCATCTCTACCTTTTTCTCCCACTCTAAGTACGCCTCGGGATCATTTCCTTGGAAAGGAGGAATCTTCATCTTTATGCTACTTAATTGATCATCCTCTTATTCCCATCTCCTCTATTTTCCCAATCCCTAGTTCCTCTTTTTCGCCACTATATCCTCATAACTCCTAACAAAAGGCTCATCAAAGTATCATCCGTCATTTCATCTCACCCCTCAGTACTCCCTAGAACGACTCTCCCTCTTACGCCTTGGAATTTCGTTTGTGGATTGGCTCTAGTCTTTGCTCTACCACCTCATGAATTTTTTCCCATTCCCTCTTGGAACACCCTCTTCATTTCACCCCTCAACGCCTTTAATTACTAACCTAGCATCAAACCTTTCCCCTTTCACCTTCAGGAGAATGTTGTCTCGACATAGTCTGCAGAAAAGATTAGTCTAAAACAAATATTATAAAATTAAACCTCACGATACACTCCCTTACGTGTTTCGCTCAATAATGATATCACACAGTCACTCGTGTATTCTCACAAATAATGATGATATCAGCTCCCCAAATTTTCCCTCTTCCAATTCTCTTGGAACTAACCCGAACTTACTTTTTTTCCCTTCCGTAGAATTCAAAACAACTCTAGGGTTTGTAAAATTTTTTCTATTTTTCTACCCGATTTTTTTTTTGTCTTGGTTGTTGCTCTTGATCACGTTTTTTCTTTTCTTTTTTTTCTCCCTTCTTTTTTTTGTCGTGATTTTTACTCTTTTTTTTTTTTAACAATCACCTAGTCGATATTTCACTATCAAAAAACAATCAATACTACGAAATTTAATACGATAATTGTATGACGATTGGAGTTAGGGGGTTTTTGATATTACCCTTTCCCCAACCGAACTTGATGTTTTGACAAACCTAAGCTCTGTACCAAACTGATCGAACCACGCCAACCCCTGACGAAACCCAATACCAATACGTTCGGAAATTCGTTGTCTAAGACGCCCAAACACCTAAAGTGGAAACGCGACCCGTTGTCTATAAGCGAGACAAGAACCTTGGTATAAAATAAAGACGCCACAATGGGGATGAAGACCGATTGATTAAGTCGGGATTAACGCCACAGAAATTAATCGATAAAGTTCGATTTAGTTCTTAAAGAATCAAGAGAGGTGCCTCTCAAAAGTTTTTAAATGTTCAAAGATGTATTTTCTTTGTTGTCTAAACCTAGGAGCTTTTATACTGGGGTTACAATTTGTGAAAAACAGTCCAAACGACGTGCTTAGATAAGTTGCGTAAAAAACACGAAAAACAGAACATGTTGGCCGGCAAAGGGATACAGGGCCCGTTGTACTTTGGCGTTGTACTTTCTGTGCACATTCCGGCCACATACACGACCGTGTTTTTTCTGGTCGTGTACTTTCCTGTGGATTTGCTTGACCCCATACACGGCCGTGCCTTTTAGCCGTGTATGATTCTGTGCAATCTTGGAATTCCTACACGGTCGTGCCTTGAACATACACACCCTCTTCCAACTTTGTGTCCGGTGTGATTTATATAAAAGCAAGGGTCTTCCCATGGTTGTTCCAATCGTTCCAACTTCATGATTGCTCCAATCCTTTCGGCTTCATGGACAACCTTTATCAACCCGTTAAGTGTTTCCCTTTGAATCGTTTCGCTTGATTTCTTGTGATGGGGTCCGGCGACACTTCAAGAGGATCCACATTCTTCTTCGGTAGCTCTCATCATGGATCTCATACCCGAAAGCTTTTGTAGACCCGTTTGCCCGATTGTTTAGAAGAAAAAAAATAGTCTGATTTGCTTTTGGAAAGTGTACACCTCTGATGGAGACATGGCGTTAATACTATCAGTGACCATCCCTTTTTAAACATATAAAGTATTTCTGAATCATTTGTTTAAAACCCTTTTTATCAAACAGCCAAGGTCTCAACAGTAAATGAAAGGCACATATGGGAATCACATCACAAATGATCTCATCATGGTATTTCTTTCCCACACTAATGATACCTTTGCCCCTTTTTGTAAATGATACTATCTCGATTATCCAACCAATGCAAATGTAAGGGCCAGGGATGTGGACTAGTGGTTAGTTGTAATTTATCTATTAATGCGGCAGATATGACATTAGTGTAACTATCACTATCAATGATTAATACAAAAAGGTTACCCTTTGATCCTACAAGATGGGGTGGAATATGTTCTCCTTTGGTTTGTCACTAGCATTGGCGGGTATAGTCAAACCTGTGCAACACATTAATAGGTAAACATGTTCACCTGTTCCATCCTCATGTGTCTCAGCGTTCGATCATCATAGGGGTTCCTTTCAATGCTATAGAAAGTTTGTTGGCTCGATAGATTCTTTTTCATCCTCTTCTTTTCTTTTCAATACCTCATGACTGTCTGACTCTCTTATTAGGACACTGTGCAACTATGTCAAAATCGCATGCATTTAAAGCATTTAACTTGGCGTTTTTTCCCACTAGTTGTCCTAATATAGTTTCCCTAACTCAGGTCTATTACCTCTTTCCCCTTCTTAGAAGTAAATTTTCTCTCTGTCTCTGTGGGGGTAACTCTATCCACTGCCCTGATGGGTTTTCACTTGTCCCTTTGGTTCCCGGGACTAACCATCAGCCCCATAGGCCTAGTAGTAGCACGGGGCTTGCTACTAGTAACCCGAAATGGATTGGATCGCCCCTACCCTTTCCCCTTTCAAGGTAACTGTATAGCCTCATCAAGTGTATTGTATCTCTGAAACTCAACTACACAGGGTATCTATATTTTAAACCCAGATACAAAACGTGCTAGCGTTTGCTCTAGAGACTCTACTGATCCACATTTGATCATCAAAGTTTCAAATTCTTGCACTAATCATCCACTATCTTGCTTCCTGTCTTAAAGTCTAAAAATGCATAAATGTTCCTACTTATAATGCTCAGGAATGAACCTATTCCCCAAACCTTTTCATGTCTCTCTAGGTATGAATTTCAGCCTCCATCCCCTTTGCCTGTGATCAACAATTTTTTCACCATAAGGTAGCATACCTATGAATTCAACGCAACAAATCAAACTCGAGTGTTATCATCTATTTTCATAACATTAAAAAAGGCCTCAACCTTTTCCCTTTTAATCCCGATAGTCATTACTTTAAAACCCCCACATCAAATGAAAGCATCTGCAGCTTCAAAATATTCTAAGCCCTTAGGTGGCTTGAAATATTGTTTGGGTAAAGATTGGACCCTAAAGTTATCATCCCTCTCCTCCTTATAGGGATGATGATCTCCCTTCCATTCCCCTTTCCCATCTTTCCTCCTCTTACTACTCCTCTCTCTGAATGTTTTGGTAGAGCTACTCTTGGTGGTGTTTGGGAAGATTTGCCACTGGTGGTTGTGGCATTATCATCCTATCTATCCTTATTGCTAGTGTAGCAACAATGGTAGTGAGGTCCTGAAGCTGTTCATCCAAAGTTCTTTTACCTATAGTATGATGCCCCAGTCCTCCCCCAACTTGGTATTGGCCTCATTGCCAATCCTCCATTCACACTTTCATTTAACATGCTTGTGGATGTGATTTGCTGAAGTATAATCTCAACAATTTGCAGTACACCCTTCACAACACAACCCCACAACAAGTTGCAATTCCCTTACACCACAACTCACATACATACAACATGGAAACAATTCAAATGACACTCTTTAATGCAACTTCCCACAAATGGTAAGAATCAAATTTCAAATTCAAATGAAATATTTCAATACCACTCAAAATACTTCAAGTTAATGGAAAGTGTTTGAATTCAAAATTTATTTCCTTTTTCCCACACAAGTTCAAATTTGAAAATTGTAGGGTTGTACTCCTTCAATTCCAAAATCACACAAGGATCACAGTACACTCGACAAGTTATTCAAATTGGAATTTCGATTGATGGAATTTCAAAATTTAAATAACTTTCCTTCTTCCACACACACAAAGGGGTCTAGCCAAGAAATTGATCACTAATGTTCAAATTGAATTTCTTCCAAGTTCACACCAAAGAAGCAATCCACGGCACAATTCACACACTATACTTCAACTCCTCCTCATCAACAACAAATATGAAATGGAAGAATAAGAACCTAATTTTTATTTCACAATCACACAAATCCCTTCTCAAGAACCAAAGCTCTGATACCAAAATTTCGATGCGCTTCAATTGATGGATTGCAATTATACAAAAGACAATTGAAGATCAACCAACAAGCTACAAGATGCGTGACTCCAATCAACAACAAACACTAAGACCCCTAAAGATCAAGTGACATCCACGCAATGACAATCAATTGTAATTTTGATTAGCACAAATTAAGCAACACACTTAAGATCTAATTATCTAAAATGGTGTGATTCCAAGAATAGATATAGAACCCTAAATTGCGTGTAATAAGAACTTAACAAAAACAAATCAATTGCACTAGATTTGACACACTAGTATGAAATTGGAATCAACTTAAGGGATTTGATGTTACTCACAAATTTCCTCAAGCTCCACTCTTCACAACCTAAAAGAAGTTGATAAGAGTCTTATGAAAATAGAGAAAAAACCTCATCTTTCACGTGAAAAATGGCAGCCAAATGTAATGTTCAAAAGTCCCCCACAAACCCTAGTTTGCAAGTATTTTTACTTGCTCCTATTAGGGTTAAAAACCATAAAAAAAATTACAAATAACCCCTTAGGTAGCCAGTTCTAAGAAAATTACAAGTAAATCAAAAGTCCCCAAAATGGGAAAACCCAAAAAGATCGATTCAATAATAAAATTACAAGTACAAAAGATGGTCTTCAAAGAATCGATTCTTCAAGTCAATTGAGTTCATCGCGGGCCATTGGATGTGAGTTTGATGATGTTCCCCAAATTTTATCAATAGTGTAGGTTATTTTGCATCCTGTAAAGACTTATCACTATACCTACTATAGTGCAAAATCAAACATTATTAGATAAAGAAAAGGGGCACATGTTGACAATTTGGATCATATTCTAAATTAGGTTCCCCGATGTTGGGATTGTAAGGTAGATTCCATCGGGGTGGGCCTTTGGTCCCTCAGAAGAGCGAAGTTGATTCCGCTACTGACTGTGACTCAATTAAAGATATAATAAGCCAACTCCAATGACTTGGTTTCTCCAAGTTTAAAAGTACCCTTTTTGAATCCTAAGTTAAGATAAGGGGGTTCGATTTGGGGGTTCCCTTAAAACTCGATCACTTAAGGTCTTTTAGCTTAAAGGGTCAGCTGACTAATGATATTATAATAACAAGATAGGATACAAAAGGGGCAAAGTTAGTAGATCTGGTAACTTAAATAATTAAGTCCCTAGGGACGCCCTTTAATTGAGGGGATAACGTCTATTAACTTGGGTGACAAGCCTGAGATTATCAGTTGAACATTCGTTACATAGGTTTCAAGATCTTAAATAACTGAAATTAATATTTTATATATACGATAGGAATCAAATTCGACAAGACCTATCATTAGGGCAAAGAATTAAAAGATTTCGAATCTTGGCGATGAAGGCCCCTTTTGAGCAAATCGACCCTTAGAATTATTCGTTTCTAAAACCCTTTTTCATCTTATTTCATGCATTGTATATTCTAACAAGTACACTTATCATATTTTACAAGGCGATGGACAACTCACTAAGATTCAGTTGTGGGTTATCCTGGACGACCTATACCGGGAGTGAGCTAGGCC
>JBBMOL010004161.1:0-11779 GCA_037954665.1 Laguncularia racemosa | reverse complement strand
AAATTAAATTTTTTTGAATAAGGATATAATTTAAATTTTTTTTTATTTCTATTGTAGAAAGAAAAAAAAATCCATATTTTTTAGATAATATTTATTACTAATAGAATAGGAATAGAAAAGCCCTCAAGAATTAAAATTTTCTCCATATTTTTTCTAAGTAAATAAGATAATAGGTAGTTGAGAAGGAATAACTATTTTATTCTCCTTTTATTACCTCTAAATAACGAACCATAAATTTTCACTTCTTTTTTTTTTTTTAATGTGTGCTTCCCCCCTCATATTTAGAATTAAGGAAAATGTTTTGAACTGAAAATTAATTGTGAGAATTAAATCATGAATGATAGGGCACGTGTTATACTGTTTGACTTGCATTGAAAATGAAGAAAAAAAAAGTTTTGGAACTAAAAAAAAAATTAAATTCGTTACAATTTCGTAATAAATATTTGACATGTCTATCACTTTTAGAATTAAAATCAACTAAACAAAATAATCACATAACATCTTTATTTGTTAAAAATTTCCAAGCAAATGGATGCTCAATCTAAGTTTAGGAAAATAGATTATAAGAATCGGACTGACAGTGTGAATTTGAAAACATTTGTTCTGCTAACAGCTGCTGTAAGTTTATAATTTGGATGTCTTTTTCCCCTTGTAACTAGGCAATTAACTTTTATCCTTCCTTATCTTACTTACATCGGCTTCTAACAAGTTGCACGTACCAAATGTATGTTAAAACCTTCTTATTGCGATCAAATCAAGCATAGATAATCCCCTAGTGATGCTGTAACATGCGAAGCATGACACCATAGAATATATTAACCGAGGTAGTTACTTTCCTCCAATTGTATAAATGTCAGTCAAAAAGAAACTTAGTGAGGAATAAAATGCTTACCTGACCCTATGTCCTATGAGGATGAGCTAAAATATTTCTGCCGTTTAAATTACTTTTATATGCTGCATAAATTGATGCTAAAATTTGACAAATGTCGATGTTGGGACATTTGGTAAAAGTACCTGCCAAAACATGGTAAACAAATGAAAAGTAAAAAATGTTTTTCTTTTCATTGAAAAGGTTTTCTGGATTTCGAATTATATTGTTTGATCAAAACCTTAAAAGTCATCATATATTGTAGTGGTTTTTAATGGTGAGAGGTAAAAATTGTAGTTAATAACTGATAATGAAAGTGGTTAATTATCATAAAAAATGCTAATGAAAATTGGA
This sequence comes from Laguncularia racemosa, assembly GCA_037954665.1. Classification (NCBI taxonomy): domain Eukaryota; kingdom Viridiplantae; phylum Streptophyta; class Magnoliopsida; order Myrtales; family Combretaceae; genus Laguncularia; species Laguncularia racemosa. The sequence goes on along the minus strand of JBBMOL010004161.1, from coordinate 10,557 downwards.
GAATTTAATTTCCATTTTTAAAAGAGAAAATCCTTTTATTTTTCTTATTTCCTTTTATATTTTTGTGGTGTTGAACACCACTACTAAAAACAAGCCGCTGCCATTGTCCTCTATCATCACCCATCTCTTCAGCTTACTAGTATTTACAGCATATTAAGATTATTACGTCCATGGTTGACAATTATAAAATCTACAATTATAACTCATAATAAAAAGTATGGAAAAGTTTTTTAATAAAGAAAACACAACCTAATGATAAAATCATAATTTTACCTAAATTCTACACCTAAATAATTTTATATTTTTAATTAATAAAAATCTTACAAAATCATAACTTTATAGAGTCATATAAATTAACTCAAATTCTAAGGACCATGCAACCTAGGGTGGTAAAAAAGACCACAAATACTTGCATGCAATTATTAGGTTAATGAAAAATTTGACCAAAAAACAATTATAGTTTTGGCTCTTCTTATCAATATTTGGGTTTGTGTCCATAATAAGCTGCATATTGAGTCATTTGCACGACTAGGACTCCATTTACTCGATGTTCACCCAAATTTAGGTAGAGACTAATGGGTCCCTAAAACCCATTGAGTCCCAATTACCCTTTTCGGAACTCATAACCAATTTAGCCTATACAAGAGGTGGGGGTAATTCTTGGATCCACTAGGCTTAGGAAAGCCGATTTTTAATTTTCTCTTCAACATTAAAGGTTTTTTATTTTTCTTTTTATTATTTAAAATTATGAATTGTATGTTGGATCCTTAATCCAACGTTGGCCTTATATGTGAAATGATTATGTGTTACGGGCTGTCATATTAAGTTAAGCTCAATTAAAAGTGATCGTTAAGATTTGGATATTTGGGTTTTAATGTATCTAATAGGTTATGACCCTTTATATATAGAGACCTTATGGGTAATTTCTATTTTTATGATGAGCTAAAATAGAAATACCAAAGATAACATAAAGTTATCTATATAAATAGTGGTTATGGTCCCCAGGTCATATGTTCTTTTCTCATCTCTTTGAATCCCATCATCAGATAGATTATAGAGGGAAAACAAAAGGATCTCTCAAAGAAAACAAATTGATCTGGAAGGCTAACCGCCCAATACTAAGAATTGTTGATCGCAATGGATTCAGGTATGCTTCCCCATATCTATTGATTAATTCTTAATGATCAAACAGGAACAAACTGGGGTTTTTAATTTTGTGATGATTTTCACAAAAGAGTTATTAAATTCATAAATTGGTATCAAGCATAAAAAAATTTTGACATTGGGAATTACTTTGTAATTTTTTTTAAAAGGGTTTTATTAACCCAAAAATTTCTAAAAAATTGGGGTTTTTGGGCCCAAACATTAAAATTTGTAAACGTTGGGTCTCCATAAAAGACGCCCGTTTTACTCCCATCGTTTAAAACCCAAAATCCTACATCCGCATCTCCGCCCTCCTTTGGGGCCCGCTAAAATAAATGGGAGGGTAACCTAAAAAACCTTTCCTTACATGATAAAATAAAATATTTGTACCCACACCACCCCCAAAACGAGGAGAAGACCCACAAAAACAAAAACAGAAACCCCATGGAGAACATAGAAACAAAACAGCCCAAACAAAAGGGCATCAAACCCACTTTTGCTTCTTCTGGCCCCGGGCCCTGGGATTTTCTTGATTGGATATTTTAATTCTAAACCCCATTTTCTTCGTTCCCGGGAAACCCAATTTATTCTTATTATCAAAGTTCATTAAATAAAAAAAAAAAAGGGGGTTTTTTGAAAAATTATAAATAATATATATAAAATATGAAATGTACCCTATGAGTGCTATTAAATACTTTCCCTATTGAACCACATCAATGAGAGCAGTTTAAAATTTAAACCCCAAATTTTTAAAGGATTGTGTAAAATTAAAAGTTTTAGAAGAAATTCCTTTATAACATCTTATTTTTAAATTAAATTTTTTTGGGAATATTCTCTTTTATAACATTTTCCCCAAAATTTTCGGAAAGAGGGTTTGGAAAATTTTCCAGCATAAAGCATATTTTATTATTAAAGTTTAAACTAGAATTTAAAATTTGCAAAAAGATTAATAAAAAAAAAATATATATTTATAATCACTTAAAAATTTGGGTTATTTATGTACGCCAATTTTTCTTTTGAGCTCAAATTTTTAAATGTTTAAAGTTTTTGAGTAAAATTTTGGGATATAGGGGGCTTAGAACCCAATAATTTTTTTGGGCTAAAATTATAGTTGCCTTTGCCCCCAAAGTTTGATAAAAAATTTTAAATTTAATTTTGGGGAAATGTTTATATTTTTTTTGGAGAAGAATTAATTAAAAGCAACATATTCCAAAGGGGGTTCCCTTTTGCAAAAATTAAATTTTATTTCAGAATAAAAAAGGTTGTGTGTTTACAACTTTTTAAAATTTTTTTGATCGGCCTAAAGGAAGGTTAATTTTTAAAACAGAACTGCAAGTGCACCCGGGGAAATAAACTCTGATGATTTTTTTAGTTTTACATTTGAATAAAAAAAACGACTAAAAGGGAAGCTTTATTGTTTAATGTTTTCTTATTGTCAGTGTTTGATTACTACGCCAAGATACCATTTTAGTATTTAAATGTTTTGCCAAAAGATAAAATAGTAAGGGCCCTATCCGGTATTTTGAGAGGGGGTTTCCCTTTTATTTAATTGATTATTTTATTTTTTTTGAAAGGGCCTTAAAGGGTAAGCTTTTTTATTTTTTTTGTTTTTTCTTATTCAACTATGAAAAACCTGCAAATTTTAAACCCCCCAAAACATAAATTTTCCATTCCTATGCTAAATGGCACTAACTCAAGTCATGGAAAGAAAAATCTATTAATAGACTTGGGTTTATAGATCTTGCCCTTTAAACGTTAGGATTAAATTCCCCTTTCCCTCTTATAAAAAAGAGTCCCTTTTGGGTTTAAAAAAGGGGGGAGATCGAAAATTTGGGAAAAATTTCAAACCGCATGTGATTTTGATAATGAAGAAGGCCTTTTCCAAAGCTTTTTAGGGGTATAATATCTATAAAATAACTAAGGCTAAGGATTTTCCTTGTTTAAATTGAAAAAAGGGTTTTGCTAAAATAAAAAGACGGAAATAATCCAAATTTACGAACCATGCCCCCCGGTTTGACGAAACCCAATCCCAAATTTACGTTCGGAATTACTACCCAAGATGCCAAACATAATCAAGGGGAACCGCGACCCTTCCTATAAGTGGGCAAAAACCCGGGTTAAATTTTTTGGGGACCCCCCAATCGGGATGAAAACCGATTGTAAGGGTTTGGATAAACGCCACGGAAAAAATTTCCGGGATAATTTCCAAGAGAAGTTCTTTAAAGAACCAAAAAGTAATTCTCTCAAATATTTTATTAACCCTTGTATTTTCTTTTCCCTTTCCCTGTTCTCAACCCTATAAGTTTTTAATATTGGGGTTTTAAAACTCGTAATATAAAACCCCAAAAACAACAAAAACATCATAAAGTCGCGGAAAAAAATAAACAAGGAAAAAAAGGCCGGGGGCGTAGAAGTTATACACGGCCCCCCTTTTTCGGGCCATGAAATTTTTCCCTTTTGAAAATCGAAAACCATACCCCGGCCATCCTTTTGAACCGTGTATAGGGCCCGTGTATGAAAAGTGGACCCTCAAGACTCACTACAGGGCTTTTCCCTTTTATAAAAGAAAACGCCCCCCCTTAAAAACTCGTATCCGTTATGATTTTTACATAAAGAAAGGGGCTTTCTTTTTGGTTTCTCTAAACCTTTCCGGGCTTCGTGGCCCACCCTTTAAACAACCCGTTAAGTGCTTCCTTGAATCGTTTTTGCTCGAGTTTTTTTGTGATGGGTTCCAGGGGGAAACTTCAAGAGGATCCACAGTCCACCTTCGGGCCTTGGCCCCCATTTTGGGTCCCCACATCCCACTCCTGGCAAACCTAATCCCCAATGAAGTAAAAGGGCAAGGGCAATATTAGGAGTACATCATGGAGATGCCCTCATCTTGTTTCCAAGCTTAGAGAAACTCAACCCTAGACTCACAGGGGATTTACTGGGCCCTTTTGGTTTTTGATTTCTCTTCCAGCACAGTTTAGCCATTTTTAAAGTGAGCTAAATTGTCAGAAAGAGACTTGGCCCTCTGAATAAAGCTTACCCTCACACATGTTCAAGAAGAGAAAAGGCAAAAGCAAGATAAGTTTGAAGTGCTCCCTACCTTTAAAACCCCTAAAAAAGGAATAAGGAAAAAAAAAGGGGAAAAAGGATGAAAACTGAAAATATAGTCCCTTCAAAAACCACAACCAAAAAAAGCCCGAATGCATCAAGGGGGAATGGTTTCATTTCCCTGTGGAGCTATTTTGGCATTATAAAAGCAGTGCACCGTTTAAACATGCTTGGCTTGAAAAGGGAAAGGTATACTTTTTAAATTTGGGTTTTGTTCTGGGGTTAATTTAACTTCGGTACCCAAAAGACACTTGGGGGATAGTTTCTTTTGGCAACAACTCACATCAGGTGCCCTATTTTGGGTTCCCCTCCTTTGGGCCGAAAACCAAATGATGGTGAAAGAACATCTTTTTTTGGGTAATGGAAGACAGTTCAATTTGGGAAGAAATTGGGGAATTTAGATTTTTTGTTAAAAAATTGGTTTTTATTTATCTTAATGAAACATCATTATCCCGTAAAAAAAATTTTAGAAAAAAAATTTGTTTTCTTTTTCTCTTTGGAAAAATTTTGGTTTATTCTTTTAAATTTAAAATAAGAAATTTGGGTTTTTTTCATGTTCAAAATTATTTTGGGAGGGGGTTTCTCTATTTTTTTTTATGAAAAATTTTTAAACTTGTTTTGTTTTATTATTTTTCCCATTTAATGAATCCCTGCAATAAGTACATGGTATAAAGAGAAAATTAACTAAAAAAAATTTCAGCTACTTTAAAGGGCACAAAAGATTGGGTCATATTTTCCAAACAAAAAGGGAGAGACTTGTTCGAGGAAATTCTAAACCCCCTTGGATTTTACAGTTTTTGATGTTTTAAATTAACTGTAAAAGAGGAAAAAAACCCAAATAAAAGGAGGTTTGAACCCCAATAGGACCGGGGACGTCTTAAACTTAAAATACAGTTATTGGGGGGCCTTTCCCTAAAATTGTTTGGAAATAGCCCAACAATTTTTTAAATAACGTTTATAGACAAATTTCTCACGATAGGGCTATCCTTTAAACTCATTCATAAAAAGCCCCACCCTTTGGAAATTTTTTAAAAAATTATAAGGCAAAATTTGAAACCAATTTAAAAAAAGGTTTAAAAAGCTTTAAATCTGATCGGGTGGGGATACTACGATAGATAGATGGTTCAGGTAAAAAACAACGTTTAAAAATTTTTTTTAAATTCCTAGGGGAATTTGCATATTATCCCCAATAAACTATGCCGGGTTTCACCCACAATGAATGGTTTGCTGAAAAGACGAAATGGGTACTTAAGACATATAAAGAGTTTATTTTTCACTCTACCTTACCCAAATCACTCTGGGGGAGAAGCCCCTTAAGCTGCACATATATTTAACAAGGTTCCAACAAAAATTAAACAAAACAAAACCCCTTATGAACTTTGGCCCGGGAAAAAACCTAATTAAACATTTCCATGTGTGGGGATTTCCACTAAGGCCGACCTTATAAGCCCAAAAAAAAGAAACTGGACTCAAAAATAGAAAGTTGCTTTTTTGGGGTAGGAAATTTGAAAGATCGGGGGTTTTACAAGTTCTATGATCCCACAAAAAAATTTATTTTTTGAGGGGGGGAAAATGTTTGGTTTTTTGGGATGTCGATTTTTCCCGGGGGAGATAGGGTTTAAAGGAATTGCCCTTTGAAGAGGAATACGTTGTATTCCCCACGGGGTTTTTAATTGAATTTGGTCAAAAATTCTTTTCCTGATTTTCTTCAAGACACAATAGAACAAGACCCAAAATTGGAGAACCCCTTTAAAATACTGTTCTAGAAGAATAAACTCTACACCTCAAAACCTAAACCCTTTTAGGAGATCCACTAGACAAAGAAGAATTTCGTTGCCAGAAGACTAAAATCGTTTCTTCAAAACATGAGGTTACATTGGGAAGATGGAAGATTATCCAATCAACTTCCCAACCATTTAAAGTTTTTAAAACACATAAATGGATTGAGCCATGAATGAAAAAGATAAAGTCCCTTTAAAAACCCAAAAAAATTTGGGAAACTTATCCCATTTTCCAGAAGGTCAAAACCCATTTGGGTGCCCAAAAGGAATTTTAAAACCAAAGGGATTCAAAATGCAAAGGGAAGGTATAAAGGGTCGTCTTGTTCAAAAGGTATTTACACAAAAGAAGGCATCGACTAAAAAGAAAATTTCTCACCGGGTTTTTTTCGAAAAAACCCCTTTTTTGGAAATAATGGGATTTTGGCACCTTCAATCTTGAGTTTCATCAGATGGATGTAAAGACCGCCTTTCCCCAAGGTGACAATTTATTAGAAAGATCTATAGGTACAACCAAAAAAAATTTTTTATCGGGAATCTAAAAATATGGGTAAACTTAAGAAAAACCATCAAGGACCCAAGCAAGCATCTCAACAATGGTATTTTTAAATTTCATCAAGGGGACCCCTTTTCTTGGTTTTTTTAGATGAATTTTGGTCGATGATTTTAAAATACCATAAGTTTTTTTTTGGGGAAACAAGCTATTTTCTTTGTTTTTATATGTTTATGATATATTGGGTTTCTAGAAAAGAAATAGGTTTATTTTTAAAAAAACCAAAAAGATTTCTAGCTAAGAATTTGAGATGAAAGGAATTGGTGACGCCCCTTTTGTGTTAGGGAAAACAAAAACATCGAGATTGCCTCCAGGGACTCTTGGGTTATCACAAAAGACTATATCGAAAAAGGGAGGCCCTGTAAAAATTTCAAAACCCAAATGAATACCGTACTAAGGGGGAAAAAATTTAGTCTTATCCCCGGCCCTAAAAATGAATTTTTTTGGGAAAAAAAAAATGCAAAAGATTCCTTTTGCATTTATAAATATGGAGCTAAAGTATGCTCAGGTTTTTACACGTCCAGATATTGCGTACATTATAGGGAAGGTTTGGCGATACTTGAGTAATCCCCGGATAAACCAATTTGGAAAACAGCCAAACGAGCTTGGGGGTACTTTAAAGAGAACAAAAGGTTTACATGCCACCTTAATTTGGGAAATCAGGGTCAAATAAAAAAAACTTTTAGTATACAAAATTTTGATTTTGCTGGATGCCAAGATAGGAAATTAAATCAAAATCAGGGGTACATGTAACTATTTTTCGGGGGGGCCATCTCTTGGGAAAACTAAAACCAAAACCCTTGTTTCTTCTTCTACTATGAAACAGAGTTTTTTTAGCATGTTATGAGGGGATCCAATTTAAGGAATATGGGTTCGGAATTTTTTCACAGAGCTGTCATTGTGGAAACTTAATAGGCCCCTTAAATTATTTTGTGACAATAAGTCAGTTTTTCCCATATTCTAAAAAACAAAGGACTCCGGGGGAAGTTAAAACTATAGACAACAAATTCCTAGTTGTAAAAAAAAGAGTTTTAAGTGGACATTTTTTTATAGAAACATATAGGAACAAAATCTATGATCGCCGGGTTCCTTTCTAAAAAGGGGTGCAACCCCCAAGGTTTTATGAGCAACTGCTTATATTGGGGGTCATGACCTTAATTTACAATTTAAAATTTTTGTGGGATTTTATTAAATTTGAATGCATTTTTGTTTATAGACAAACTTTTTAAAAAAATTGTTTTGGGGTTTTTTATGTTTTTTAATAATTTTCCCGCAGAAATAAAGTAACTTTGGTTTTCTTTCACTCTTTTTTTTTGGTTTTTTGGTTTTAAACTCCCCAAGGATTAAGTTTGGCCATAGAAAAAAGGGCATGTTTAAATCACATTTTCATGGAATTTTCTTGCTACACAACTATATCATGATCCAAGTCATTCAATTTAATTCGACATTGTGACCATTGATGGGTAGAGTTTTTCGATAAATGTAATGAATATCACTTTGATCCTTTGTTTTTATATTGATGATCGGATTGGTTATAGATACATTTTTTTCAAGCACAAAAATTTTAGCTCATATGGTTTTTCAAAACAAAATTTTAAAAAATTTCACAAATATCCAAGTGGGAAAATTGTTGGAACCTTAAAAAAAGTTGGCCCCATAAAGTGAAATGATTATTTGTTACGGGCTGTCCCTATTGGTTTAACTCAATTTAAAAATGATCGATAAGATTTTAAAAAAATTTTTTGGGGTTTTAAAAGTATCTTTAAAAATAGGGGATTCCATTTTATTGTGTAGAGACTTTATGGTTTAATTTTTTATTTTTAGATGGGCTAAAAAAGAAATACCAAAAAATAACATAAAGTTAACTATATAAATAATTTTTTTTTGGGCCCAGGGCCCAAAATTCTTTTTTTTGCCCCTTTTAATCCCAACAACTGATAGACTATAAGGGAAAACAAAAAGGGATATCTCAAAGAAAACGAAATTTACTGTAAGGCCAACTGCACAATACAAAGGGAAAAAATGATCGAAAAGGGTTCAGGTACACCCTTCCCCATAACTATTTATTAATTCTTGTGATAAAACAAGAACGATTTAGGGTTTTTTAAATTTTTGAGATTTTTAAAAAAAGATTTTAAACTAGATTCATCATTGTAACTCATAAATCAAAAAATTTTACATGCAGGGTTTTCCCAACTAACCTGATCTATATGCTGCAAAAAAGGGGTTTTGAAACAAATTGGGCCCTGGGTTTGAAATTACTAAAAGTCGGGTGGAACAATTTTTTAGCCAAGCATAAAGGGAAAGGCCGACCTCCACGTTCCTCAATAAATTTAGGTGCAATTTTAAATTTTTTGAAAAAACCCCAACCATTTCGGACAATTTTTTAGAATAAATGCCATTTAACTAGTTGATAGATTTAATAGTGGAGATTTTGAAAAAGATTTTTAAAGGTGAGAGATTTAAATTTTTGAAAATAATTTTAATAGTTTAGATTAAACCCCTTCATTTTAAAAAATACTTAAAATGACTAATTTTTAAAACCATCCCATTTTGAAAAGTAAATTTTTTTGGTGCCAATGTCAAAACCAACTTATTTGATTAAAGGGTAAAATTAATTTTTGTTCCCTTTAAAAAAAAGAATCCATTAAAATAAAACTCTTTTAAATTTTCCCCTTTAAAATTTTTTTTAATAATCCCTTTATTTGGAATTTTTTTTGTTAATTGGGAAAAAATCTTATAAAAATAAAAAGGGACACAAAAATTTCCCCTTTTTTACGTAAATAGGGAAGATTTTAAGCCTTTACGTCACTGTACTTTAGATGTAACAAAAAGTTTACATCACTTTTTTGACAAAAAAAAGACTTTTGAAAGCTAAAATTTAAAAGGCTCGATTGTCCCTTAAATTTTTCATCACAAAACATCCTATAATATACAGTTATGCCCTTTGGGAAATTTTAAAATTTGGCCAGCAATATTTGTTAAAATAAAATAAAGATTTAATTTTTATAAAAACACATCATCAAAACTAAAGATAAAAAAAAAGAAAAGAAAAAAAGAAAAATAAAATATTTTCCCCTTTTCTTTTCTCCTCCGCTTTTGTAACCCCTACCATATTTAACAAGGGGTTTTATTAAGTTCAAATTTTTTTTCATGGTTTAAACTAAAATGAGCCAACTGAAAAGAAAAATTTTAATTTTTCCAAACTGGGACGTCTTTATTTAGGGGTAAAAATTTGGTTTGATTGGGTTCTCTCCATTAAGCCTTGAAAATTTTTTTTTAAAACAAAATTTTAAAACGAATAAAATTTAAAAAAAAAGGAAAAAAACCTAACGTGCTTTTCACACATTCATTTAAGAAAATGAACTCTTCATAAATTTTTCTTTAAAAACAGTATCCGGTATTCTTCATATATGGAAAAAATGACCATTACAAACAGCAGGGGTTTTGGGCATATCTCCCCCCCATTTTGCGAAAAAGCTTACAAAGTTTTTCCATTTAAAAAATATCAAATAATAATACTTAATTTAAAAATTAACATATTTTTTTGTCTAATAATATGAATGCCCATGAAAATAAATGATTTTGAATTCCCACATAACCTTAAAGGAAAAGGAAAAAAAAAAAAAAAAAACCCCCACCTTTCATGGTTTGGGCCCAAAATGTTTTTAAGCAGCAAAACAAAGCAACACTAATTTTTTCCACCAGCAAAACATTCATGACGAAAACCACGTGGACCTGGCGTAGCGTTTCCCACAAGAAGTTCATTTCGAGCGATAATAAAAAAAAAATGCCCGTGTGGGCCCATTTAATTCCCCCTTAAACCCCAAAAACCCGCAGCTTTTCCCAAAAGGGAATATATTAAAATAATTCTGTTCTCGTAAATTTTTAACCCTGTCTTGATTACTTTCCTTTAAACCCCTTTTTTAAATTTTTTTTTTTCAAAAAAAAGGGGAAATTTTTGTAACCTTCCCCTTTTATTTC
>JBBMOL010004160.1:0-11787 GCA_037954665.1 Laguncularia racemosa | reverse complement strand
AATAAGTGAAGCACAAATAAATACTTCTAAGTAGTTAAGAAATTAAATTCAACTCACAAGTGTTGAAGTAATAAGTTCAATTACTTTCACACTTTAATGTTTGTTTTTGAATTCAAATTCTACTACTTCAATTTTCCTTTATTGCTACGGTTTCACACCTACAATTGATCTTGATGTGCAGCACCTTTAATCCACATAAATCCACAAATTTACACCACCACACACACCTTCAATCACGGTGCACTCACTCCGCCAATAACTCCACAGCAACAACACAAACAACAACAACAATTAAGATGTATCACTTCCACGGCAACAACAAGATGAATATTGATTACAAGTAGTCTTCAACTTCCATGGCAAATAATGAAGACAAAAGATTAATAAGTAGCTTTCCCAAAAAGAATTCTGAATCCCACTATAGGTAGCAACTTTCAATTTGAAATTCAAATAACTTCACTTATTGCAAGCTTTCCTCAATTGGTTACAATGAATTCAAATTCAAACAGCAATCATTAACTCCCACAACTTAATTGCATATGATTTGAATTCAAATAATTCCTTACTAACCAAACTTAATGTAATCTGCAAATTTTACTTCACAAATTCAGAATTACACAATGGAATTTAAACAACAAACTTCACAACTCCTCACGCCACAAGCTACTTCACGACAACAATTGGTAAGTTTCACAATTTCAAAAAAACAATTTGCTAAAGTAACTTCACTTTGTACTTCTGCTCTTCCACGTGAATTAGTGTCCACAAAGTGATATAATAACCTTCCCAAATCAACTCCAACAACCAGCAAATCAATTCCCAATCCAAAACAATTTTGCAATATCAAACAACAACAACAACACAATTTCGGTTTTCACTTGATCAACCCTATTTGATGATCACTTCCACGAAATTGAATACAACCAATTCCCTTCTCTCAAAAAGAGCTCTGATACCAAAAAGATGATGTGCCTAAACACACTTAAAAGCACATCCAAAGGACTTAAGAAAAACTATCTCAAGTCAAGGCAAAATCGGATCCAAAAATGGCACTTTTCAAATGAACCCTAATGATGAAAGGATGAAATTCAAACAACCAATGATATAATCAGAATACTTCAATGAAAATGCCTTCTAAAAACACTCTAATTTCATGTAATCCACGCAAATGAAGCCTCAATTTGACAAAGAAAAACCGTAACAAAACAATCCCTTTCCAATGGTGAAAATCACGTTATCAAGGAAATCCTTAAAGATGAATTGGATCAATATGATAATTCCTTCAAATAATCACAAGAATTCGTGAATAACAACAAGGATATCTGACCAAGAAATATCTCAATTCAACCTTAGATATGACACACTAGAGAAGAAAAGAAATCACAACAAAATGAAATTGATATAACTCACAATTTCAAGATGTTGCACTCGCCACAATTTCAACTTCTTGGGATTAAAATTGATAAGAGAATTTCGAATTAGGAAAACCCTAAAACCTCTCACGAAATGTGAAGTGTTTTTTCTGCAAAATAAGCCTCCTCAAACCCTCTCTTAAGCAAGTATTTATACTAGCTACTCCTAGGGTTAAAAAGTGCTCAAAATTACAAGTCTGCCACTTTTAAGGTAGCTAGCCCTAAATGAAAATTACAAGGAAATAAAAGTGTCTCAAAACCAAATACAACCAAAAATAGTTCATAAAAGTGTAAATATATAAAAGAAATGGTCTTCAAGATGCCGGTCTTCTATAGGATCCATCGGCCCAACTCATCACCGGTTCAGGTCGGTCTATGGATAACCCACAATTTGAGTCTGAGGGAGTTTGTCCATTGCCCTATAGAATATGATAAGTGTGCCTGTTGGAAAACAAAATACAAGAATAATAGAAAAGAGGTTAATATATAAATAATTCCGGGGTCGATCTGCTCAAAATGGGCCCTCAACGCCAAGATTTGAAATCCTTCAGTTCTTGCCCTAATGATAGGTCTTGTCGGATTTTTATTCCTATCAACAAATTACCTAGAACCCAATAGGAGTATAGAATAGGTTTTCCCTTTGTATGTTCCTAACATCTAGAGATATAGTCATTACCCTACGCAACACGTTAATAGACAGATATTTGTCATTTCCCTTTTCTTCACATGCATTAGCCTCTAGATCATCATAATACTCTTGAGCACTATTGAAAAATCATTAGGCTCTAATATCTCATCTTTTTTCTCTGAAATTTCCACCTCTACAGTAGTCATCACCCTTTTGTTAGGACACTGAGCAATCATGTGTCTAAAACCCATGCATTTGAAGCATTTGATTTAATGCATCTTTCCACTTGTTGACCCTAGCAATGTTTGTTGGATATCCGCCTCAATAACCTCTTTTCCTTTTCCAGAAATTTCCCTCTCCCTATTAGTAATAGTTGTATTTGTGTCTACAGCTTTATCAATTCCCTCGATTCCTTTTTGTTCAATCTGCTGCCTATCTAACCTATGAGGTTTTATAGAAGTTCCATACCTGTTGCCCACTGCTCTAAATGGATTGGATCACCTCTGTGTCTCCACTTTCAAAGCTAGCTAGATGGCCTCATCAAGGGTGTCATACCTTTGGAGCTCCACAATGCAAGCAATTTCATACTTTAACCCCAACACAAATCATGCTAGGGTTTATTCAAGAGGTTCGACTGACCCACATCTGATCATTGGTGTCTCGAACTCCTATACATACTTGTCAACTATTTTGCCTCCCTACCTCAATGTTTAGGGACATATAAACAACTCTTGCCTATAGTGCTTTGATATAAACCTCATTCTCATAACTAGTTTCATTTCCTACCAAGTATGTATCTCTGCCTTACCGTCTCTTCGTCTACCAGCCACAAGGTTTTTCCACCATAAGGCAACATAACCAGTAAACTCAACAACTGCAAGGCAAACCCAAGTGTGATCGTTAATCTCATAACATTTGAATAGGCCCTTAACCTTATCCTTCCAATCTAAGTGGTCTTCTATAGAACCCCTTCCAGCAAATGAAGGTATCTGCAATTTCACATATTCTAAGCCCCGAAGCGGTTTGAACTCACAATTAAGGTAAGGCTCATTTTCAAAATTATCATCCCTTTCCTCCCTAAAAGCATGATAATCTCCCTCCATCCTCTTACCCCTATTACCTCTAACAGCTACTTCCCTACGAGCATGCTGATGGGTTACCCAAGGTAGGGGTACTTAAGGGTTTGCCACTGGTGGTTATAGCATCATCATTTGATCTACCTGTGTTGCTAATGTGGCAACAATAGTGGTGAGATCCTACAATTGTTTCTTTAGTGTTCTTCCGCCTGCAACACCATTCACACTATCATTTGACAAGATTTTAAATTATATATATATATATATATTATATATATATAATATATAATCACAGCTTCACACACCAATACTCTTCACAACATACAAGAACAATTTAATACAACCTTCATGGTCACACTCACATCCGCGGCACAACACTCACACTTCAACGTATACACATACCCTCAAATCACAACACACACTCTATAGCAACACACACACACACTCCCATAGTGCAACACACCCTCAAACCACAACACACACTCCACGGCATACACACACACTCATGGTGCAACACATCCTCTAACCACAACACATACTCTATTACAACACACACACACCTACGGTTCAACATGCAACCAATGCAACACACACTTTACAGCTTCACTCACACACCCATGGTGCAACACACATAAGAACACTTCCAAGGTATACACAAAAATCCTTCAAAGTTCAACTTACTTCAAGACACAAAGCACACTCCACTAAGACTCACACACCCATGGTGCACTTCACAATCACAACACACTTCCACAATCACAATAAAAAAATGATTCCAAGCTTTAGTTAAAGTGCATTCAAAGGGAATTAATGCAAATTTACTACATAAGGTAAATATGGAATCAATTTGAAAATATTTCCCAACCTTTACGGCAACATCTCACGACAAGAAATCCCTAAATTATACTTCCCTCAACCTCAATATGCAATAACCAAGGTAGAACACGGCACAATTCATGTGAAATCAACAATTAAACAATTGGATGGCATAAACCCTAATTCCCAATCCAAAAAATTAAGAATTTACATGTGAAATTCCTTTCCACAAACCTATGCTCTGATACCAAATTATGATGTGCTCCAAATGAATAATTCAACACAAATCAAAGAAGGAACAACAATTAATTCCAATTCCTAGCCAATTGCATGACCTTAACTTAAGAAGAACCCTAATTTGCGTGAAATGTAAAAGAGGAATAGATGAAATCCATTTACGTACCAAATATTACACACTAGTGATAATTGGAAAGGACTTAAGAATGATTGATGTTACTCACAAAAATCCTTAAGCCAAACTCGCCACAATTCTCTAGTTAGAATTGATAAGAGTTGCGTGATAAGAACAAGCTCTCTCACGGCAAAGAAGTCAATTTTCTAATCTAAAAAGTGTCAAAAAAAAAAAAAACTTAAACAACAAGTATTTATACCTAGTCTAAATAAGGGAAATACAACAATGTAACTAGTACACATGGCCGATCCCTTTAAGCTTCAATCACAATCACAAGGAGGAAAACACTAGACTAGTTCTCCCTTGGTTCAATTCGGTTCATTACAGACCATGACCCATTCACAAACCAATTGCTATTATGTTTGGTCATCTTCCTGTAATACCAACAATTGTACCTGCTTAAAAGAAAATGCAAAACAAATTACATTAAATAAATAAATATAGTATGTAAATGTCTTGGTTCCCTTTGTTTGAGAAAGTTTCATGATGCTAGGCCATGAGGTTTGATTCCCATCAACCATGAAAATTGAAGGATCTAGAGAGTTTTACTCTACCTTGTCTTATTGGTAATTTATCAATAAACAAAGCTTTAGCTAACTTAGACGCAAGTTTAAATCTGATGCCATTTCATATGTTAAAAAAATTAGGATTAAGGAAACCTAAACTAAGACATATGAGCATCCAATTAGCTGATAAGTTTGTTAAGTGCCCTATCGATATCATTGAAGATGAGTTGGTTAAGTTAGGAAAATTCATTTTTCTAGTGGATTTTGTGATCATAGATATTGATAAGGACATCGAGGTACCATTAATTTTAGGTCGCTCTTTCCTAACTACCACTAAGGTAGTTATCGATATAAGTAATAATGTGTTAACTTTGAAAGTTAAGGATGAAGAAAAAATCTTCAAAATGCTTGACATTATCTAATATCTCCCAAAAAGTAACAATACC
Source organism: Laguncularia racemosa (assembly GCA_037954665.1). Classification (NCBI taxonomy): domain Eukaryota; kingdom Viridiplantae; phylum Streptophyta; class Magnoliopsida; order Myrtales; family Combretaceae; genus Laguncularia; species Laguncularia racemosa. The sequence goes on along the minus strand of JBBMOL010004160.1, from coordinate 6,491 downwards.
AACTATTTTCTAAATACATCTAACTTGCTTTATTATAATTGTTTATAGGACGACATTTATGCAAACCTAATACAACAAATGTCCGATTCATGGCAATCGATAGGGTTTAAATAAATTCAAGCAATTTGAACATTAGAAATTTAATGGTTGTCCCCCTGATTAGCAAAATAAAAGACTTTTGAGACAATGACATTAAACAAAAATGCTTTTTAAGATGCAACCTAAACTTAGTTTAGCTTCTCAATTAGTTTCCCATAATTTAGTATAGTATAGTTAGAATTGTTTCCCTTTTATTATTATTATTATTACACTTGATCTCTATCTTGTGAAAGTATGTGTGTAGGATAACAATCAAAAAAAAAAAAAATGAAGAATAAGGGAACAAAAGAAGCTATACAGTCACAGACACGGTTAGGGATATAGGGTTTACATGCCTTATAGCACAACCAAGCTACTGATTGTGTATAATAACCCGAAACTAGGGGCACTACAACTTGTCATGTGTCTTTGCTAGGTCAGGACACATTAAAGCTCTTGACTTTACTTGGATACCATTTAAGTCTATTTTTCCTATTAATCATAATCAAATAAACCCTATACTTTCAATATGATACATGTATATCCCATTTGAATCGTCAAACTCAGGAAAACAATCTTGAAAACAATCTTAATGCATCAATTTAAATCACTTTGGATGTTTAACTATTCTAAACTTTCAAATTCTCAAAATCAAAATATGTCTCATCACAGTTCAAAGGCTCTAGTTGATAATTTCTCACTTCATCACCATAGTAATAAAAGTAATCTACATTATCACCTTCTTATACATTTAACCCTAGGTCCTTGTCATGGGTAACAGTTTCATCTATACTTGCATCTAAAAAAAGAGAGAGAAAAAAAAAAAAGAGGATCCTCTAGGGGTAAGCTAATGCCAATATGTATAACCCTTAAACACATATACATGAATAAGCATAAAATAAGTCAATGCATCAATGCAAACATTGAAATCATATAATAGGTTATTATATCATTTAGTCCACATCATAATAATGGAGTACTCATGACCTCGCTAAACCATATGTAGCTACTTAATATATAGTATGGTGTAGGATACTTAATATATACCCTATGAGTCCTTAAACTACCCATATAATTTTCAAGCACAACTCCATTAAGGATAATGTCATACAAGGATCATTGAGGTGCCCCCTAGGGTTCTACCACTACGAGCCCCTAGGTCGAGCCAAACACAATCAACTACCAATTTAATTAAATCTATTACATATTATTCAATTTACAACTATCTTAGCAATCACAAGAAACAACCAAAGGTTACACGTACTTGGAAACATAATCTTAAGTGCATCTTATTTTGAACTAACAGTTAGATTGTAATTTGTCAAAACACTAGTACTATGCTCTTAGTATTAATCTAGAATAATCTAATTTAGAAATGAATTGTAGTTGTTATCCTTCTAGGATGATTTATGCTCCTCAAACATAGGTTTAAAAATTTGAAAACTATACTAATGTGCTCAAAACCACTTTGAAACACAATCAATTGACTCAAATAAAACAAGTCTCAAGTCAATCACAAACTGGTCCACTAGTGAGACAATCCATGTGAACACCTTAGAGATTTTGATGAAAAATGTTGATCAAATGATGTAATTATAATCTCTATTTGTAACATTCACCAAATAACCACAATAAGGATTGAAAATCACGTGGAAATCAGATCAAAGAAAGCAATAAAACCGTGAAATCCACTTCCCCCTTTCAATCACAAATTCTCGCCACAAGCTAAAATGATATATATAATTCAAGTGCTCAATGAACAATCAATCTTAAAAGATGATTATTCAAGAAAATAAACAAAAATATGTCCAAGAACGATCTAAATCTACCCTGGATATGACTCACTAGAGAATAAATAAACATACAACAAAGATGGAATCGATACTACTCACAATTCCCCTTCGTCGCACTCGCCACAATTCCAATTCTTGGGTTGAAATTGATAAGAGTTTTGAACTAAGGAATGAACCTTAATCCCACACGTGAAAGTGTCTCTCGATTCTGCAAAATATGGCCTCCTCAAACCCTCTCTTAAGCAAGTATTTATACTTGCTACTCCTAGGGTTAGAAAGTGGTCAAAATTACAAGTTTGCCACTTTAAAGGTGGCTAGTCCTAAATGAAAATTACAAGGAAATAAAAGTGTCCCAAAATGATTACAACATAAATAGTCCATGCAAATGAAAAATATATAAAATAAATTGGTCTTCAAGATGCCGGTTTTCTATAGGATCCATCGGCCCAGCTCATCGCCGGTTCAGGTCGGTCCATGGATAACCCACAAGCTGAGTTTGAGGGAGTTTATCCATTGCTCTATAAAATATGATAAGTGTGCCTATTGGACAACATAATACAAGAATAATAGAAAAGAGGTTAATTTATAAATAATTCCGGGGTCGATCTGCTCAAAATGGGCCCTCAACGCCAAAATTTGAAATCCTTTAGTTCTTGCCCTAATGATAAGTCTTGTTGGATTTTTATTCCTATCATCTCCTCGGGCCTCAAAAAGATTTGTCCTCAAATTTGGCAGATCAAATGCAATGGAGACTTTGTTTTCTCCTAGCAATCCATCTGAAGAAGTATCTCTGCAGAATCCCAATATCTGAAATACAACAGGTGGTGATTGTTTTCTCTCCTCCATTTCCAGGATGTATCTCTTCTACAACACAAAAAATGACCCATCATACATTGAGGTATCCCCTATCTCAACCCATTTCACTAATATTGTTTCCTCCTTTTCTAACTCATCTGTATGTCGCTGATCCTCATGGTCTTCTAATGGTTGGCCCAACTGCTTATTGTCCTCTGAGACCTCTGAAGGTGAACACAACTGTCTCTGTACATTCTGGCCCTCTAATGATAGACTCATCTGACTTTGTTCCTCAGAATACTCCAACGGTTTACTCAACTACTCGTGAACCACTAGTATCTCTGAAGGAGAACATAACTGACCCTGAACAGTTTGGTTCCCTAGTAGTCTGCTCCTAGTATCTTGGAATGAATAGGATTGTCTCTGTCTTTCCACTTTCAAGGCTAACTGTATAACCTCATCAAGTGTACTATATCTCTGAAGCTCAACTACATAAGCTATCTCATACTTCAACCTAGATACAAAACGTGCTAGGGTTTGTTCAAGAGGTTTAACTGATCTACATCTGATCACTAATGTCTCAAACTCCTGTATGTAGTCATCCACTGTTTTACCCCCCTGTTTCAGTGTCTGGAGACGCATAAATAGCTCATGCCTATAGTGTTTCGGTACAAACCTATTCCTCAAAACTCGTTTCATGTCTCTCCAAGTGTGTATTTCGGTCTCTCCATCCCTTTGCCTACTAATCACCGTATTCTTCCACCACAAAGAGACATACCCTGTGAACTCTACGACTGTGAGACGTACCCGAAAGTCTTCATCAATCTCATAACACTTGAAAAGACCCTCAACTTGGTCTTCCCAGTCTAGGTAATCATTGGCAGAACCCCTACCATTAAATGGAGGCATCTGAAGCTTCGCACACTCTAGTCCTCGAGGTGGTCTAAATTCCCTGTCTGGGTATGGATTAACCCCAAAATTATCATCTTTGTCTTCCCTAAGAGCATGATAATCTCCTTCTACTCTAGGTGGTGCCTGAAGGTTTACCACAGGTGGTGGTGGCAACGTCATCCTATTAATCCTTGTTGCTAATGTAGCAACAATTGTGGTAAGGTCCCGAAGTTGTTCATCTAGAGTTCTTCCATTTGTATTTCGACGACTTGGTCTGCTACCCACTTAGCTATTGGCCTCATTGCCAATGCCCCCATTCACACCATCATTTGGCATGTTTGTGGATGCAATTTATTTGAAGTACAAATGTAATCTCAAATAACTGTAGCACACTCCCTTCACTTCACCCCGTCACAATAACACGTTTGGATAACAATACACACACTTGTACACCCACGGTGCAATAAGTCACCAATGCAACAAATACTTCTTATCACTTCAAGTAGAGTAGAATAAGTGAAGCACAAATAAATACTTCCAAGTAGTTAAGATATTGAATTCAACTAAGCAAGTGTTTAAGTAATAATACTCAATAACTTTCACACTTAAATGCTTATATTTGAATTTCAAACTTCACTACTTAACTTCCTTAATGTGTAGCACCTTACTCCACACAACTCCATAAATTTACACCGCCACACATACCTAATCATGATGCACTCACTTTACCACAACACCAATTCACCACATTGCAACACCTTCAATCAACATACACACATACATACCCTTCACTAATTTTACAAAAAATACAACTCCACACACATATACCTTTTATACACATTGCAGCACACACATACACACTCTTCCACACTTGTATTTCTCCACTTCTATACAAGTTTCAAACCATAACTCACAACAAAAGGCAGCTTAAGTTCAAATTCAAAATGAGATCATTAATTGCAATATTCCACAAATGGTAAGGAACCACTTTCAAATTCAAATGAACACACAATTAAACAATGACTTAATGTGTGTTTTGAAATTCAAATTGCTTCCTTAACTCACACCTCAAACCTGGAAATTTCAAATCTGAAATCTTAATTGCCACTCCTCAAATCTGAAAATAAATGTACACAACACAAATCCTCTTCACCAATTGAACACTACACTCAATCCTTCACGGTTTGCTTCAAATTTTACTACACATTCATAGCCAAATACCAAGGAATCCAAGAGTGTTTAAATCTCCAAATGTTCAACCACTAATAAAAAAGATACAATTCAACAACTTAACAAAAAGAAATTCAAGTTTCACGCCAACAATTTTCGGATCAAGGTGTTACTCAACAAACCCCTAATTTTCGAATTTAAGTTGCTACAATCCCTTCTCACAAACCTCAAGCTCTGATACCAAAAGATGATGTGCTCAAAACCACTTTGAAACACAATCAATTGACTCAAATAAAACAAGTCTCAAGTCAATCACAAACCGGTCCACTAGTGAGACAATCTACGTGAACACTTTGGAGATTTTGATTAAAAATGTTGATCAAATGATGTAATTATAATCTCTATTTGTAACATTCACCAAGTAACCACAATAGGGATTGAAAATCATGGGGAAATCAGATCAAAGAAAGAAATAAAACCGTGAAATCCACTTCCCCCTTTCAATCACAAATTCTCGCTACAAGCTAAAATGATATATATAATTCAAGTGCTCAATGAACAATCAATCTTAAAAGATGATTATTCACAAAAACAAACAAAAATATGTCCAAGAAAGATCCAAATCTACCCTAGATATGACTCACTAGAGAAGAAATAAACATACAACAAAGATGGAATCGATATGACTCACAATTCCCCTTCGTCGCACTCGCCACAATTCCAATTCTTGGGTTGAAATTGATAAGAGTTTTGAACTAAGGAATGAACCTTAATCCCACACGTGAAAGTGTCTCTCGATTCTGCAAAATATGGCTTCCTCAAACCCTCTCTTAAGCAAGTATTTATACTTGCTACTCCTAGGGTTAGAAAGTGGTCAAAATTATAAGTTTGCCACTTTAAAGGTAGCTAGTCGTAAATGAAAATTACAAGGAAATAAAAGTGTCCCAAAATGATTACAACATAAATAGTCCATGCAAATGAAAAATATATAAAAGAAATTGGTCTTCAAGATGCCGGTCTTCTATAGGATCCCTCGGCCCAGCTCATCGCCAGTTCAGGTCGGTCCATGGATAACCTACAAGCTGAGTCTAAGGGAGTTTGTCCATTGCCCTATAAAATATGATAAGTGTGCCTATTGGAAAACAAAATACAAGAATAATAGAAAAGAGGTTAATTTATAAATAATTTCGGGGTCGATCTGCTCAAAATGGGCCCTCAACTCCAAGATTTGAAATCCTTTAGTTCTTGCCCTAATGATAGGTCTTGTCGGATTTTTATTCCTATCACATACTTCTTTGTCACACATACTTTACTCCATCAGATCAGGATCAATAATAATTTTAATCTTCAATATTATTATAATTATAAATCCCTAGGATATATTAACCAACTTATGTGGAACATTTTGAATGCATTACCTAAATCTATTCAACTTTAGTGCTGGGCCTTCAAGTAGATTAAATCTTTAATATCAAACTTATCTTATAGCATTCTATTCATTTTGTAATGCAATAGGTATACTTTATGAGTTATTCTCTAAGTTAGCTTCTGAGTTATTTTCTAAGTTACCTTCTAACTAAAGGCTTGAGAGTCATTTAACATGTCTACTTTCTAAGTTAATCTCTAAGTTACCTTCTGACTTGAAAGCTTAAGAGTTCAACAACAAGTCTTCTTTCTAAGTCATTCTCTGAGTTACTTTCTGAGTTACCTTCTGACTTAAAAGGTTGAGATAGATTATTTTAAGAATTCATGTTTATTATTCAT
>JBBMOL010004159.1:0-11795 GCA_037954665.1 Laguncularia racemosa | reverse complement strand
GCTTTTTGGGCTCTTTCTATTGGGTCATTAGCCCGTAAAGGGGGCACTTTCCTAGACCCTTTTTCCCTAAAGTTAACCCCCCAAAGCATTTTCAAACCCATCGATCAATTAGCTCATGGGAGACTTTTCGAGCTTTTGTTAGTTAGTTAGGGGAGGCTTTTCGAATTCATCGATTAGTTAGCTTAGAGGAGCACTTTTCGAATCCATCTATTAGTTAGCTCAGAGGAGCACTTTTCGATTCTATCGATCAGTTAGTTCAGAAGAGCACTTTTCGAATTTATCGATCAGTTAGCTCAGAGGAGCACTTTCGAATCTATCAATCAGTTAGCTCTGAGGAGCACTTTTCGAATCTATCAATTAGTCAGCTCAGGGGAGCATTTTTCAAATTGCCGATAACCGATTAGTCAGCTCATAAGAGCACTCTTCGAAGGTATTTTTCCAAACAGTCGCTAGTCTAGTCAAGACGCTTCTATTGACGGGTGGCCAACCCCTAAGGCGCTTCCTAAGACAATCTTCTTTTAAGGTTGCTAGTCCGGTAAGACGCTTCCTATCATCAGATATTCCACTTCAATAACACACTCCAAAACAATTCTTGAGATTTGTCCTATCACCAATTAGTCAGCCCATAGAGCACTTTTTGGAATGATCCCATTATTCTAGAGTGTTGGACCATTTCCTAAGCAGTACTAACCATCACGAAACACTCGGGGGATTATTAGCTCATGGAGCATTTTCCTACTAGAGACCAAATTCTAGATAACCAGCCAAAACAAGGCATTATCCATTCAATAAAAGAGGCCAAAAATGGCGTCTTTCTTGTCTTTGTAGTTAAGTTTTCTCAAACTTTACTACAAAGAAGGCAGCTGTAAACACCCCATTTTTGCCCTAATAAATCAATAAAAATCAACAATAATTAATTTCCAATTTTTTCCATTTTTTCTAATTTAGCAAAAATAGGAAAAATATTCAAAAAATAAATAAATAAGAAAAATACATCAATTTGGAAAATAATTACAAAAAGGGCAATAAAAAGGGATAAATAATTTTTACAAATTTTTGAAATTTCAAAAATACAAAAAATAAAAAAAATCGCATTGCATATATGAAAAATTGCGAAAATAATAAAATCGCGAATTGGCTAGCCCACTGGTCCGGACCAGGGCCCTAAGGTGCGCACAGGAGGGCTCGGTCAGGGGTTCGAAACGCGGGGGGGAAGCAGAATCCGCTTTTTGCAAATTTTTTTCTCTACCTGGGACACGTGTCAAAGCCGATTAGCTAGGGCGAACGCACGCGCTGGGCACGTGATTCGTCTTAAAACCTCCGTCGAGATTGCCAACGGGGAGAAAAATCCGAATTTCGGCAATTTTTGATTTGATTTTTTGCACAAATCCAACAATCTTCAACAGAAATAGGATAAACATCATCCAATTTGAATCAAATCGCAACAAATCAATGGATTTCCCACAAATCAGATATGGGTTTTTTACCGCAAATCCGATTTGCTTCAGTCGGTGGAAATCCGAGCTTATCCAGCTCGATTTTCTTACGCCTATAAATAGAGGATGAAGTGGAGAAGCAAAAGCACAAATCAAAAGTGAGAAAAAGAGAGAATCGAAACCTCGCCGGAGTTCTTCACACGCGACCACCGATCAAGCGTCGAGTAGCCATCAGGAGGCTTTTTTGGGAAAGAAATCCACCGCCACAGTTGAGTTCCCACCCCCGAAAACCTAGGAACCGACACCTCAACCACTTCAAAAAGCCGCCGGAAAATGCCGTCAACGAGCATCCCCAGCCGCCGTGTCCAATCGACCCGACCCGGCACCAACCCGGATCCAAGTAAGTCGAATTTTTTCCGATTTTTATTTTTTTTATTTATTTATCTATTTTATTTATTTCGAATTTATTTTTTTACTTATTTGTTATTTAAAATTTCCCAAAAAATAGAAAAATTTTAGAAATTAGATTTTTTTTTAGGGTTTGATTTAGTATGAATAAAAAAAATAAAAATAATAATTATAATAATAAATAATAAAATGTGAAAATTTATAATGAAAATAATGAAAATATTGAAAAGAATAATAATAAAAAATTAGATTTTACAATAGGATAGATGAAAAATCTAGGAGAAAATTTTCAATAAAAATTATAAAATTTATAAAAAATTAATAAAAAAATCAATAAATTTATAATAGTAGAAATGAGTTGAAAAATAGAAAAAGGGAAATTTTTTATCACTTAGAAAAATTATTTTCTTAAATAAATTCAAAAATTGGTTTTTCCTTAAAACATCATTTTCAAAAATCAAATTATCAAGCTTAGGCTTGGGATTTTTTTAGAAAAATACTAAGATGGTAGAAACATAAATCAAAAGAGATTTCACAATTAAAATCCACAAACACACTAAAGTTTTTTCAGAAGAGCGAATTGTGGCATGTTTGATCCTGAATAGCGGGTATAGGCACCCATTTGGACAACCTTAAAAAGGAATAAAAATCATTTTCTCATAATAGGTTTTTCAAAAAAATAAATAAAAAGACAACAAAAAAAATAAATAAAAGACATTCCGAATAAGCTTTAGATTTTAGGAAGATTAAGGTGGTAACCTTAGGGTTTTAATAGGTTAGCCTCCGAATCCAGAAATTCTGGTTTTCCCTTCCTCTTTTCACAAAAAATAAAAAGAAAGAGGAATCACGCCGACTAGTGGTCTAAATTAGGTTTAAATTCGCTCAATTAACCCTAATTCAATTTTTCCCCCAACTACAATTGGGTGGCGACCCCAAAAATAAAACAAAATTTCCCCTAACTCAAGTCGGGGGTCTACATTAGATGAGCCATAAGGTCTAGTATAGTTTCGGATTAGGAATGGGAAATCAAAAATTAGACTAGCATTACCCATTGACGAGGAGATCGCTTTCAGGTTGGTTGATGTTTTTAGTGTATCTCCTGTTTCTTGGAAAACGAAAAGCAACATACAGTGTCTCGCTCTTCTGCTGAAGCGAATATGCTCTATGGCTATGAGTATTGTGAGTTGAAGTGGTTGAAGGCATTTTGTCTAGCCTAGGCGTGCTGCATACTACACCCATGAAGTTGCATTGTGATAGTCTGGCCAACCCTTCACATCTCTCAAAACTGTATTCCATGAACAAACAAAGTACATTGAAGTGGACTGTCACTTTGTTCGTGATGCAATCCTCAATGGGGGGGTGTGGGTTGGTTATTGTGTATTATTGTAATATTTATATTTTTGGTAATAGAATTTGTGGGAGTTAATTTAGGAAGTAAATTGGTTATATTAGCATATTCTTACAAGATAGTTTAAGAAGCAATGGTTTTGTATCTTTTGTTATATTTTTGACCGGGGAAAGAAATGCAGGAGAGAAGAAGATTCTCATAGAATAGTTTCTGAGTTTTGGTATGGCCAAATAAATATAAAATTACTTTGTTGAATAAGGAAAGTCGAATTTCTATAACTAACTAACACTAATAAAAAATAAAGAAATAGAACAACAATTTTTTTTTAATAGGATGGGGCTAGTGGATACTAATTAGATCAAAATAAACAAAAGATTTTATACACGATTACCTATTACTTATTATTTTTTGTTTAGGGATCTAGAGGTTAATTTTGTAATTTTATATGTTGCACAAAAATTCTTTAGACCTATGATAAACCTTTTTTTGTTGACTTTTAGGGCACAAATACCTTTTTCCTTGTTTTTCAGGAAGCCTAACATCTTATTTACAATGATTACATTTGTCATGGATGAATTAAATGGGAGCATTTGATTCTTTGTTATGAGTACTTTAAAGAAAGAGATTTTACCCTATTTATTAAGATTATAAAATTAATCTTATAAAGAGAAGTGAATATTCTAGTTGGTCTAAATTGTATAACAATGTAGCTTTTGGAAAAGCAACTATAGAAACCCTATTTTGCCTCTGTCAAATTTTTTTAAAATATATAAATAAATAATGAAAAAAACATAAAATAATAGTAATAATAAAATTTTGGTTTACAAAACATATAAATAAAATAATAAAAAAAAAAAAAGAAAAGAAAAAGAAAAAAAATGAAAAGTGAAAGTAAATAAAAAACTTTAAAAAAAAAATAACCAAAATTAATGAAAAATGTGAACATTTTCAATAAAAAAAAGGGAAAATAGAGACTATAATTAATTTCAGGAACCTAAAAATCAATAAAAATTTTATTGAACTGTTGGGCTTATATAAAAAATTGATTGTAATAACAAACCGAGAAATAGATTAGCTCAGTTGGTTCGTATTAGCACTCGGGTACATGCTTCTAAGGCCTTGGTCGTGCGTTTGAGTCCACAATCAAACGCTTTATGCAATTTTTTCCTTGTTCCCTCCCAACTGCCACGTGGCAACATCTGGCTGGTTGGGGCGAGTCATGTGCATGGCACATAATCGTCTCTTTCCTTGAACAAAGGCTAACGAACGAAAAAGAAAAAGGAAGAAAAAATGCAGAAAAAACCGAGAAGAAAAAAAATACTTGTTCATTCCGATTTTTTTTAACAAATTAGTGGAATTAACACATAAAATCATAAGATTAAAATAAAAAATAAAAATAAATAAATAACAAACTAACTAAAATCGAATTAACTAGGTTTATTTTTTGTTCATCCCCAAAGTTAATCGATGCAATCCAAGGCTTATCCATGTGTGTTAAATAGCTTGGACCCCACAAATTTAGGGGGGCTTCTAAAATTGATTTCCAAGCTCACAATTACTTCAACCCAAACTCTTTCTCTCTCTAAACCCAAATTTACAACTCCACCTTCTCTCTAGATTTTTTTGATCTAGAATGAAAATCAAAAACAAGTTCTTCCCCTGTTATTAGATTCCTTGGCATCCTAGAACTATAAAAACACTAGCTTTAGCTTCAATTCATCACTTAGTCTTGGGTTGAGGATTTAAAAAATTTAACTCCTATAGGTGTTCACGAAACCACCACCTCAGCTTCCTTTCCCACAAAAATACCACTAAATTCGTGCTCTAAACCCCCAAAAACCCCAGGACCAACCGACCAACTGCCACACCGACATTCAGAGCCGCTTGGAGTAACCCCCCCACCGCCATAGTTGTCTTCTTTGGTGACCAAAACCCATGAAGTTGACCCACATCCATCAAGCAGACCTGCGACCACCCAAAACTGAACGCGAGACCCAACCCCATACCTGGTTAATGATTTAGTGTTTTTTTTCTTTTTTTTGATTCATTCCTAGTTTTTTTAAGCTAATGGTATTTTAGAAAATTGATTAAAATGTTAAGTTTTAAAATAATAATAATAGAATAATATAATAAAAAAGTTTTAATTTTTGAGTACCCGTCAGGTTGTCATGGTAAAATACCATCACTCGATGGGAATAATAAAAAAAAATGAAAAAAATGAAAATCTTTTGTGTAAGAATAAAATAATTAAATTAAATTAAAAAACTTTAACATAAAAAAATATAAAAATATAAAAGATAAAAATAAAAGTCTTTAGTATAAGCTAAGATCTTATAAATAAATATATAAAAATGAAAAATATAGAAATTAAATCAATAAAAATGTTTAGTATAGATAAAATTTTAGAAATGAAAATTCAATAAAAGTGAAAATGGTAAAAATACAAAAATAAAGTTTTTTTTTTTGTATAAATGTTTTTAAGGGGAATAAAAATAAAAATAAAAATACTTTATGTTAAAAATTTTGCATTTTGGGTTTTATCACTTAGAATTTTTCTAAATAAAAATTTAATATGAGGTTTTCCCAAACTTAGGTTATTTTAGATTTTCCAAAAATAATCATTCAATAATCTAGGCCATTTAGGTATTTTCTTTAAAAAAAATTAATATGATTAAATAACAAAAAACCCAATGCTTTTCATTAAATAAAATTAACCAACAAACTAATTTTTATAAAAGAAAAAGTGAACTATGGATAGTTTGAAATTTTGACTAGCAGATACATAGGCACTTTTAGGGGAAAATATAATGAAATAAAAGCTTTAGGTTAAGAAAAAATAACCATAATAAACTAAAAATTAGGTTTTGGAAAATTAAATAAAATAATAAAAGAAAAACTTATAAAAAATTTAAAAAGATAAAAAACTTAAAAAAAAAAAATAATAAGATAAAAACTTTATAAAAATTAGATAAGACAAAACCTTTAAAAAATTAAATAAGATAAAAAATTTAGAAAAAATAATAAAATAAAAAATTTAGAAAAATTAGATGAATAAAAATTTTAGGTTATTAACATAATAATAATGAAAACTTTAGAAAAATTTTGTATAAAAGCTTTTAGACTTTAGGTGTTTTAACATAAATTAAAAAACTTATAAAAATATAAAAACATAATAATAATAATAATAATAGCAGATTATAGTACATAGTAGCAGATAAATAAAAAGTAAAAATATAAATATTAAAGGCCTTTTAGTAAATATTCTTAAAAATTCTATATGGAACTGTTTAAGTTTTAATAAGTTGCCCCCGAATCTAATGATTCAGTTAAATATTTTTCTAAAATATTTTTTTTTAATTTTTTAGACTAGTAACTAGTTTTAAAGGGTTTAAACCATCCAATTAACTTTAACTCATTTTCCAACTTAGGTTGGTGGTGATTCCTTTAAAAATTTAATTTTTCTTAGTTTAGTTGAGTAATCTATATTAAATTGGTAAATTTTGTATAGATTAAAATTGAAGAAAATTATTGAAAAACTAAACTTGATAGGATGGTAACTCCCTAAAGGGTCCCATGGTTTTTATTTTCAAAAGTGGGGTAGCCATGTAGCAATTTTTAATATGTTTAAAAGGCCTTCAGTTATATATGTCTTTCTTATTTATTATATACCTGTGATTTTTTTGTAAATAGTGGTGCAACCAAGTTTTTAGTGATTTCCGAAAAAAAAAAAAGAAAAAAAAAAAGGGAAAAAAGGGAGGAATTTCTTTTTTTATGCATATCTGATATAACCGGACCTGGTCTTTAGAAAATTATGATAGAAAAGTCATTGTGTACCATCAGGTTGTAGTGGTATATACCACCACTTGATGGCGATTGGGCAATTTCACTCTAGCTTCGATGTAACCCTCAGTTACAAAGTTAGAGGACCTTAGAACTTACCCTCATTCCCATGCATTGCGCATTTTAATTCATTCTTTGTCTATTCTTATTTTATGTTTTGTTTTGTTTGTTATTATCAAATGAAAAGTAAAAGCAGGGACGGCGAGTGTAAAGTTGCAACTCTATTGATGTTTTAAAATCAGTCTTTGTAATCTCTTTTCCCTGTATTTCTTCAGTTGTGTAAAATTTCAGTTTTTTTCTTGTTTCCTTGTTGTAATATGTAGTAAAATAAAGAACCAAACTGAAAATCAATAAGAGTATGTCAATGAAATCCACATGGACAAGTATGCTTATCTTTTGGAAACCTTGCAAAGGTGGTTTAATACATTCAGTCAAGAACATCAGGATTGCATTATGTAGAAGATCGATCCAATAATTTCTTTAATGAAGGTACAACTCAAGTGGGATCTTATCAGAGCTATGGTCCATTTCTGGGATTCTAAGTCTTCATCATTCAATTTTGGGCCTTACAAATTGGTACATACCCTAGAGGAATATACCCAATTACTTAGGGCCCCTACCATGGAAAATGGAATATTGACCCCAAACTTAGAAGCCCAGCCTGTGAACATATTCTATCACCTATTAGGAGTCAGGAAAAGTGATATTGCTGAAGCATTGACCGAATGCAAAGACTAAGTGTATCCGGTTTTCCACATTAAGTAGTTGGTATGCGTACTCATCAGTGTACCTTAATAGGCGGGACATTTTTTGTGGAGGATATTGATAGAGCCATTTTATACTCAATCTTTATAGTATGAAGTGTGTTAATTTATTATAGATTTTATTGAAATCATAAGGAAATGGTACTTAATTCTATTATGGTGATAAATCAGGTTAAATGGAGTCAAGGGTGCTAATTCAAGTAAATTAGAGAAGTCATCTACAACTTGGATCAAAGACAAGGATTTACACCGCCGAAGGAAAGTACATGGGCGTGTAGTTGAAGTACACGGCCGTGTACTTAGTTTTGAAGCCACAAGAAAATACACGGTTGAAGTACACGACCGTGTATCTGTCTTGAAGAATCTGGGATCATCTTGGAGACAAGAAGGAAGGAAGGAGGCAGAGTATTCCCGGGAACTGAGGCTTGTTATGTTTTTACTTTTAATTTTCGTTTTGATGATGAACATGTGTAGCTAAGCAGATTTTCTAGCCAAAGGGTCATAGCAGTTTGATTCTCCACGAATTGTGAGATCTAATTGATTTGTCTTTAATCTATTCTTTGTTTTTGGATATTCATATATCTTATGAACGTTATGTCATTATTATCATTGTTGGTTAGTATGAATTAGAGCTCTTCTACTCAATTAGCAAGTTAATATATTGTCAACTAGCACGTCAAATCCGTAATTGTTTGATAGTTCTAGTCTCGGTAACACAATAACATGTTTGATTATAAAATAGATGATCGAATTCATGTTATGGAGATGTATGATCTTGTTTAAATAGGTTATCTTATAATCTACTGGCATGAATTGGTGGTCTCTCTAGTTTTTAATGCTATTGATAGATTAAATCCTAAGAGCTTGTTTTGTGGAATCATTGCACTAAAGTCATACTCAGATCTAAGGAATCTAGGGTGCCTCTAATTGGTATTATGCTTTGTACGGTTATTCCCCGCCAATTGTAAGATAATTTGGGCCCCTTGCAAACATTTCCTACTAGGGGCTTAGAATGAGTAACTCTCAACTATCAAGATGCTAACATACCACTAGTAACCAAGACGCCCCCCCCAATATTAAGGATTTATGGGGGCATAGGGAGGGGAAGAAATAGCAGACCTGGGGATTTAAAAAGGGGGGAGGGGGCCCCCATGGCTACTCGAGAGTTCATTAGTGTTTTTTTGAAGAACATTTGGGCAAGCGTAATATGGTCTCTCGATGTCTTCAAGCATAGCCAGAATTGTAGAATCGACACCCGAAGAGAAGGGGGACAGAGCCACTATAAAGCAAAGGTAGAGGCCTATACCAAAAATGAAAGAAGGCTAAGATTACTAGAAGAAGAGTATGGGGATCCCCAAGGGGTTTTCCGTACTTAAAAGACCAAATAAAAGGGAAAAAAAAAGAAAGAATCTGGGAACGAGGAAAGAAGCAAAAAACAGTTTTTACCAAGCCAATATAGAAGAAAAACATAGTATAGTTTGGCTTTAATAAATAAATAAAAAGTAATAAAAAATTTTACTAGTTTCCTTTCTTTTATTTCAAATAGAACTTTACATCTTCAGTTCATGAATTATTTGAACATTAATAAAAGTTTCAGTTTTTTAACCAAATCAAATGCCCCATTTTCTATTCAGTTGTTATTTGTAACATTATTTATGTAACATAAGGTTTTCCTTACTAAAAGAAAAGAAGAAAAAATTTAAAGAAAACAAAATAAAATTCTCTTTTCATGGATTTTCAAGTCCCCTTTTTCCTTCACTTCCCCGGCTTCACTTCCCATAATGTTAACTTTGTAATAAATTTGGGCAATTCTCAGACATGAGAACCCAACCCTTCCTTGGTAAGACAGTAACCCTTGCTCCCTTTTGAATGCTCAGGAACTTTGTTTTTCCTCTAATTAGAAAGGGTTTTAAAAGTTTAATCTCCTAAATTTTTGGGGAAATTCAACTGTCCCCCAATAAATAAAAACCTTAGCCACTTTAATTCAAGAGCCCAACACCTCGAATTTAGGAACTTTTGGGTTTTCCCCCATTGTTAAAAAGGAAACCCTTTAAATTTTCCTAAAGTTTTAAAGGGGCCTTGGTCTCCCTTAACAAGTAAAAGCATAAATGTCATGTTAAGTAACAATAAAGTGTCCTTTAAAAAAGAGGCAATTTTTCAAAAAAAAAAAGAAATAATAATAAAAATAAAATAAAATAATAATAAAAAGGGAAACATTGCAACAAAGGAGATTTTCATAAAACTTTGAAAATTTCTCTTAAGTGATTTTCCTAGCCAAATGTAATAGTCACTTTTAACCCTAGAACTTGTAGGAGCCACATATCAATAACCAAAACCCCTTTTGCAGAAATTGACACTTTTGGAGACCTTGAATCTAAACCCCAAAAGGTGCCAGAAAAACACTAATAAAATACCGGTTCTCAAAAACTGGTGGAGATGTAATTTATTCATCTACCAACACATCAAAGGAAAACCCATACATAAGACCCCAACTCAAACACAAATTCTCCCAAAAACAAAGTTGTCTAGTCTTCTACTTAACCAAGCCAAACCAAATTATGTTTGGGGCCCCCTGGCTCGTTTAACTGGTTTGAGGCAATTAAATTTTGGGCATTTCTAAAGTAGCCAATGGAACCTTTATTTAACCCCTCAAATTTAAAATTTTGGGGAAACCGATTAAAGTCAAGCAGAGATGATAAAAAAAATTTGTTTAAAAGGGAAAGGTATCTGGGATGAAATGAATACCCTTTTTTTTTTTTTTTTAAATTTGGCTTATGCACCCATATCCCCTTTATTTGGCCATTTGCCCAAAAAAGTTTCGGGCCACAACCCCAAAAAAAGGAACTAGAGTTAAATTAAAATGTTTCCCTAAAAAGCTGGACCGTAATTTTTAGAATAGAATTTAAGTGTGAGAATAGACCAAAAAGAGAGTGGGAGCAAGTCCTCTTTAATTAAAAAAAATTCAAATGGTGGGATATTTATTCCCTAAGAAGAAAATTTTAAAAAACCCTTGAATGCCTCTCAATGTAAAACAAAAAATTTAACTACTTGAGAGATCATCATGTAGGGAGTTACTTAAAATTTCCCAAAAGGGCAAAAAACCCAAAATTTGGAAACCATAGGTGATTATTGTGGCCCAAAATTTTCCACTTAGTCAAAGCCCAAAGAAGATTTTCTTCCTTGTTAGTAATTTTTTTTTTTTAAAAAAAAAAAAGGGGTTTTTAAAGAAAAGGGAAAACCCTTTAAAAAAAAAAAATTTTTTTAAAAAAATTAAGCCTTTATAAATTTGTCCATCCTCATTAGTCGATTTGGCCCTTATATTTTAGTCCAAGCTGGCTAGTAGCTTTGCATTTCCCCCCTTTAAGTCCAATTTCCCCGTTGTAAGCACCCCATTTTTTACCCTAATAATTAATTTAAAGGTCAATTTTTAATTTTTTTTTTTTTCTTATAATTTAGCAAAAATAGGAAAAATATTTTAAAAAATAAAAAAAAATAGGAAAAATAATCAAATTTTGGGGAAAAAAATGATAGGAATAAAAAAGAAAAGGAGTTAAATAATTTTTACAAATTTTTGGAATTTCAAAATAATACAAAAATAATAAAAAAATTTCATCACATTTTATGCAATTTGCGCAAATAAAAAAAAAAAAGAAAAACTAAGAAGGGGAGCCCAGCCCAGCTTGTCCAAAAAACCCTGGCCCAAAAGGGCGGGGGAAGGGGGGGTCAGTTGCAGGTTTTTAAAAAAGCGGGGGATGCATTCCACATTTTTCCCAATTTTTTTTTTTTTTCCCGGGACACACGTCAGCTGTGATTAGACGAAGCGAACGCCCCGCGCCGGACGCATGATTTATCTCCTTTCCCTTTTTCCGAAAAATTTTATCGTCGACCACGGAAAAATTCGAATTTTTGGGCCCTTTTTTTATGCGATTTTTTGCACCAAAACTTCAACTAAAAAAAAGATTTTAAAAATCATCCAATTAAAAATCAAAATTTACAACA
>JBBMOL010004158.1:0-11795 GCA_037954665.1 Laguncularia racemosa | reverse complement strand
AAAAATAAAAAAATAATAAAAATTTTGAAGAAGTAATAATAAAATTTTAGATTTCAAAATAGATAGATAATAGTTTAGGATAAATTTTTAACAAAAATTCACAAAAATTATAAAAATCAATAAAAATCATAAAGAAAAAACTATGAAAATCATGAAAACTCAGAAAAATTAGAAAAATTGTAGAAGAATAAGAAAAAATCATAAAAATCATAAAAAAAAAAATCATAAAAAATTAATAAAAAAATAATAATTCAAAAATTATAAAAATGAGTTTTATCACTTAGAAAAAATCATTTTCTTCCAAATAAATCCAAAATAGATGTTTTTCCTAAAAACCATTTTCAAAAATCAGATAAACGTTTAGGCTTAGATTTTTTAGAAAATCCAAAAAAAAAAAAAATAGTAAGAACATAAAGCAAAAGAGATTTCAAAATTAAAATTCACAAACACAATTAAAGTTTTCAGAAAGCGAACTACGACTTGTTTGATCCTGACTAGCAGGTACGTAGGCACCCATTTGGTCAACCTATAAAAAATAAAAAATTATTTTCTTGTAATAATAAAAAACATAATAAAAGTAACAGAAACAAAATAAAACAAATTTCAAAATTTTTAGGAACAATTTTAGGAGATTAGGTGGTAACGTAAGTTTTAATAGGTTAGCCTCCGGACTTAGAAACTCTGGTTTTCCCTTTTCCTCTTTTCAAAAACGAGAAGAGGAAATAACGACGACTAGTGGTCCAAATTAAAGACTAATCCGCTCCTTTAGTCTTAATTAAATATTTCCCAACAACAGTTGGGTTGCGACTCCAAAATCAAACGAAATTCCTAACTCAAGTCGAGGCTCTACATTAGATGAGCATAGGGTCTAGTCTAGATCGGATTAGAAATGGGAATGCAAAAAAAAAAAAAAATTAGACTCGACAAATAGCTACAAGACAAAGGTTTTTTTTTTTTTTTTCTATCAAGTGTTTCCTTATAGGGCACAACTTGTCTTCTTTGTCAAGAAGAAAGATGGCAGTACAAGGCTTTATATAGATTACAGAGTTGAATAGAGTCACCATCAAGAACAAGTATCTTTTCTCTAGAATAGATGATCTTTTTGATCAACTATAGAGAGCACAAATATTCTCAAAGATCAACCTAATGTTAGCATATTATCATCTAAGAATTAAAGAAGATATCTAGAAGTCATCCTCTAGGAGTTAGCATGAGTATTATGAGTTTTTAGTAATGTCCTTTATATTAACAAATGCACCAGTAGCATTTATAAACCTAATGAACATAGTGCTTAAGGACTTTTTGAACAAGTTTAAAATTCTCTTTATTGATGAATCTTAAATACCCCAAAAAAGAAAGGAAAAAACATGAAGATTTTTTAAAGGGTTGGTTTTTGAGTAGATTACGGGTTTGAGAAGTTAATAACAAAATCAAGAAGTGTAAATTTTATTGGGAACAAGCCCCTTTTTGGGGTCCGGGGTAAATGAAATAAAATTTCCCCCAAAAATCAAAAAATAAGGGTTGTAATAGATACCCCAAACCAAAGATAGTGATAGAAATAAGAAATTTTAGGGGTTGCAAGTTATTACAATTGTTTGGGAAAGGATTTTGGGATAATACCCCCCACTAGGTAACATAAAATGGAGTGAATTTGTTGGGTGAAAAAGTGAAATTAGCTTTTGGAAGTTGAATGAGAAGCTATATTTACTTAAAGTTTTTGGTTTTCCCAAAGAGAAATGAAGGTTTGTATTTTATTGAGCTTCAATTCAAGGACGGGGTTATGTTGGATCAAGATAGATGAGCTATTACTTTGCTCTTTTCAATTGAGGCCATAAGGGAAAAACAACCCCAACCATCATTAAATTTGTACCCAATTTGTCTTGGCACAAAAATTTTAAAGACACTATTATATGAGAAAAGTGCAAATTTTTTCATGGACCAAAAAGGGTCTAAAGTACATCTTCACTTAAAAAAGAGTGAACTGAGGCAGAGAAGATGGTTAAGTTGAAATGACTATGTAAAAAACTATTATCTCTTGATTTATTTTGTGATTTGGGGTTGTTATTGTTAAATTTGAAAACAAATCCCCAAAAAGTAAGATACTAAGTGCTTGTATTTTGATCTTTTGGGAATCAATGGACTAAAAAAGGAAAAAAAGTGCTTTTGGAGCAAAAAACATGAAGAAATGAAAAAAATCAGTAGGAAAGGGGTTTCCCCCAACTGGGAAGGGCGGAAACCCAAAGAAAGGGAGTTTGAAAAAATCCCGAAACCATGGGTAAGACCACGCCGTCCTCAAATGGTAGTGGAAACACCATTTTCATACGGCCTTTCCAATGGGGTGAAACATCTGCAAAAGATCCCGAGGAGCCTAGGGGGTAAACCCACGGCCATGCCCAATGGTGGTGGAAACCCCATTTTTCATACGCCGTCCTCATGTGGTGGAAATCTGCAAAAGAACCAAAGGGCCTTTGGGGTGAGCAGGGGCTATGCCAAGTGGGGTGGAAAAAACACCACTTATCAAGGCCATGCCTATTGGTGGAATACCTCGAAATATGGGCTTTTCTTTTTCCTGCTTTTTTTAAAATTTTCCTTTGAAAAGAAACGAAAAAGATTTTTGGGCAATTTCCAGTTTTCAGCTTTTTTCTTGAGAGAATTTCATTTTGATAGCAAAACAAAGTTAAAACAATTTTCCTTGTGTAATTGAAAGTTTTTTTATTGGGTTTTAAGAGGGGTCTTGGAGTTTTGTGTTTGAATTCTCCCCCAAAGTATCACAAAAGTGTTTTTGATTTTATTTTTTATGCAATTTTGTGACTTGTTTTTAATTTTCATGAATTTCTAAAATTTTCCCATTGTAACTTGTGCTTCATTTTTAAAAATCTAGGGCTGGTAGATTCAATGGTGGAAAAGAATAAAACCCCTAGATTGCTAAAGTGATAATTTAGTCATGTTTTGATAGATTTTGTGGATTATTCAAAATTGAATTCCCAAATTTTAAATTTTTAAAATTTTCTTAAATGTTTAATGTTAGAAATTTTTCAATCGGGGTTGAGATAAAATTTTATTAGGGATTTTTAACGGGAAAATATAAAACAAAGGGGAAGGGGCGTTAATTAGTTTTTAAGGTTTATCGGGTTTTTAAAGCAAGTTCAAATTTTACCCACAAAAGAAATTAGGGTTAATTGCATTAGGGTTTTAGGAAATCTGCAAGGAAGTGTAGGGATGTAATTTAAAAACCTTTTTTAAATTGAGATAAAGTTGACTTTTAAATTAAAGGTTTATGGTTATAAACCCTTTTAAAATAATCAAATAGTTACTCTAATAACAGATGGCAATTTGATTAGCGTGTTAGGGTGAATTCTTTTTCCCCCCCCCTTTACAATTGAAAGGTTTATTTTTAATATTCTCATATTCTTGTTTGGTGATTTTTTTATTTTTAACTAAGTAGTTAAAAGGATCTTTTTTTAAATTTGCCTAGATATTAGAAAAAGTTATTATGGGTTTAAAATCTCTTTAACCCCCGGGGGATCGACACTCTACTTATTTTTATTTTATTAAATTTTCCAACCTAGTATATTTGCTAGAAAATTCACTATTATTTTTTATATACGGTTCCAGTGATCAAGTTTTTGGCCCCGTTGCCGGGGACTATTAGATATTAGACTTCTTAACTTTGTTGGTAATTTAGGCGCATTTTATTTTCATTTTATTGGTTTTGTCTTCTTTTTCTTTTAGGTGTGCATGCGAAGGAGTAGGAGCTTGAACTTCTCCCTTTGGACCCGAGATGAGTGTACTTTCCTGCGTTTGAGAAGAGGAATAGAAAAAGGAAAAAGAACCCGGTGGTAAGATAAAAAAAAATTTTAAATGCAGGGTGCTGCAAGCACTTCCGAATATACAGTGCCAACTGTTTGGGGGTTCCCTATCAGGAACCTCCCATTCAGGCCAACAATTTTGAATTGAAATGGCATTTCATTAAATGGTCCAAAAAAGTCAATTTGGAGGTATCTTAAATGAGACCCCTGATAGCATATTGCTGTTTTTTCCCCAAATTTTGAATCAGAAAAAAATGAATAACATTGCAGATGACGTTATCAATTGCGCTTTTTCCTTTTTTCATTAAGAGATAAAGCTAGAGCTTGGTTTATTCACTTCTACAGAGTCCATTCTACCTGGGTGATCTCTCATCTAAATTTCTAATAAAGATTTTTCCTCCCGGCCGGGAAAGAAAGGTTAAGAAGTGACACACAAATTTACAAATTTATTTGGTGATCACTTTATGAGGCTTGGGAGGATTTAAGGAGGCAATCAAAAAATCCCCAAAATCTTGATTGCGAAAATTTTTTGATTGAGTTTTTTACCTCAGCTTGGAAAAACTTTGAGGTCTCTATTGTGCTGCTCGGGGAGGTGCACTAGGGGCAAGCTTATGATGAACAAGTGCGTTGATAGAGAAATGGTTTCCCGTGCCCCAATTGGAAAATTTGAGGAGGTAAAGAGGGGGCATCGATGAATGATAAGATCTATTACCTTTTGACGGCTAAAATTTAGTCTAAACCCCCAAGTAGGTAAACTCACCTAAACATTTTCATTTAATGAAAATCTTTGCTCTTTGGGGAATTTTCGGGATACATTCGACTTTGAATGCATTCAGGGAAACCCCTTCAGCTTCTTCATCTGGGACAGTAAATTTTGTCAAAATTTCCCAAACGGGGTAATTTGGACCCTTTTCGACATTTAACCGGGTGGCGTAATCACCCAAAATTTTCATGGAAGAAGGGAAAATAAGCCAAAAACCCCCCACCGGTTTTTAGAAGAAAGGTCCCATTAAAAGTGTCCCTCAGCAGTCATCTAGAATGGAAAACTCTTTTGGCTATATCAAAAACTAACACCATGTTGCAAATAAACAGGCACAATTCAAAAATTTAGAGAATAAAATTTGGTCAAATTTCGCAACTTTGAGAATAGACCTTTGGGGTTTTCCCTAGCAACACCGAGGAAAATCCAAAGGTATCAATGCAATAATTTTGGGAGTGGAAAGGAAGGGGAAAAAAAGTAAACTAGGTTCAATCAAAAAAGCAAGTTCAAAGAAAAAAAAAGGGGAAGGGAAAAAAGGTAAAGGAACCAAAACGCAATCTCAAAAGGGAAAACCTTATTTTCCCCCTGTACCTTTTTGGGGAGATTGAAGCAAAAAAAATTAGATTCCCAATTTGCAAAATTCCTGGAGGTTTTTAAGAAACTTCAAAATCACATTCCTTTGCGGAGGCACCCGAAAAGCCTTCATATGCAAAATTCATGAAAAACTTCTCACCAAAAAGTGAAAAATCGATGAGAAAACCCGTTATGCTTACAGGAGAATTCAATGATCTTCAAAGAATTAACAAATTCCAAAAAAAAAAGAGATCAGGGGGTTTTTATTTTCCCTTACACAATTGGAAATGTTTATTTTGATAAAGTTCTTATTGATTCAGGTGCAAGTAAAATTTGATGCCTTTTCATTTGGGAAATTGGGATTTGGAGATTTTAAGGAACCCCAATTTCACCTTGAATTGCTGTAGAAGTATCAAATACCAAGGGTATTGTGGGAATGTTTTTGTGAAAGTGGATAAGTTCTATTTTCGGTCGATTTCATTGTTTTGGAGATAAAAAGAGGATAGAAAAGTGCCCATGATCTTGGTTGACCTTTCCCTTTAGCAACAGTAAAGCTTTATGATGGGGAAATGGGTAAGCTACTTTAAGAGTTAGGGAAAAGAAGAAATAACTTTTAATGTCTATGAGGCTATGAAAAGGGTTTGATGAGTGTAAGTCTGTTACCATTGATGATTGATGAGCTTTTTTCTGAGTCTTTGGGGAGAAGTAGGTTTGAACACAATGGAATCGGTTTTAGAGTCTCAATGGTTGGGATGAGGAGACCTAGGGAAGAATGTGTAATAAGTGCTGAAATCAAGGTCGATACATGAGGAAGGGGGAAATAATGCGAAAAAAATTGATGCCATCTTTGACACACCCTCTGGTGCTAGAACAAAAACCTTTACCTAGTCATTTAAAAATTGCTTATTTAGGGATGGATGATACTTGCCAATAATTTTTTCTTCTTGTTGACAGATGACAAAGAGAAACAACTCTTAGGGTTTTTAAGAAGCTAAGGAGGCGATGGGATGGACTATTGCAGATATCAAGGGGTAACCCTTAATCTATATTTATCGGATATTCCAGAGGTAGGATAAACCTAAGTAAAAAATAGAGGCGACTCAAACCCCAAATTCAAGGGTAGTAAAGAAAGAAGTTCTAAACTACTGGATTAGGTATTACTACCTATTTAATAGTAAAAGGGTTAGGCCCGTGCAAATGTCCCAAAAAGGGGGGTAGGAATGTATGAAAATGATCAAGAATTAAATTCCCTCGTACCCTGACAGGTGGAGGTTTTATTACTATAGGAAAGTGAATGATGCCCCCCGTAAAGACCTTTCCCTCTCCCATTTATATATCAAAGGGTTTGAGAAACTTTCGGGCATGGATTATTGTTTTTTAGATGGTTATTCGGGTTTTAAAACAAATTTATATAGCACCCGAGGACCAAGAGAAAAAACCCCCTTTACTTTCCTTATGGCACTTTTGCCTTTAGGAGGCCCTTTTTGGGCTCTGCAATGCACTTGACTTTTCCCAAAGGTGTTGATGTCTTAAATTTTTTGACATTTAGAAAAATTTTTTTGAAAATTTTTTGGGTGATTTTTCTGTCTTTGGAAATCCTTTGACTCATGTCTGCAAATTTTGACTGTGTCTCAAGAGATGTAAGGAGTCTAATCTACTTTGAATTGGGGGGAAATGTCATTTTATGGTAAGGGGAAAAGTCTTAGGGCTAAAAGGGACAAAAAAAGGGGGTTGAAATTGTCAAAGGAAGTGGGAATGATTGAAAAGTTGCCACCCCATTTAATAAAGGATTAAATTTCCTTGGAATGTGGCTTCTATCGAAGATTTATCAGGGACTCCTTTTAAAACTCTAAACCCCTTTTTCTATTTTCTTGAAAAGATGCGTATTTAAAAAATTTGATGTAATGTTTGCAGGCATTCAACCTATTGAAGGTAACTCACTTTGACCCCCTGATTGTAGCACCTAATTGGGGCTTCCATTCGAGCTTTGTGCGATCCGCAATTTCGTAAGGCGGGGTTTGGGGAGAAAAAAGGTAAGTATTTATGTAAAATTTATGCTAAAAAACTTTAAATGAGGCCCAGCGAAAATTTTGCCCCCACTGAGAAAAACTTTTAGCTTTATATTTGCTTGTGACAAGTTCCGGCCTTATTTTTTAGGTTTAAGATCATAGTATATACAGACAGCAGCTCTTAATATTTTTTGTAAAGCTGATGCTAAGCCAAGGTTGATCCGTTGGATTTTACTGTTACAAGAATTTGATTTGGTAATCAAAAGACAAAAGGGAACGAGAATGTTTAGCTGATCACTTTCACGGTTGGAATCTGAATGTTCAGATTTTACCTATTATTTTAAAAGTCCCTGTGTAACAATTTTTAGCAGTAGAAATCTAAGGACTACCTTGGATGTTTACATTTTAAATTATTTGGTTAGTAAAATCACCCTTATGGGTTTTTCCCATTAAAGAAAAGAATTTTTCATATGTGAAATTTTTTTTTTTAGGATGAACATATCATTCAAAAATTGGTGACAAATAATTAGGTTGTGTTCCGGAAATGAAAAGCTTAGCACATTCGCATTGTAATTCAAAAGAAGCAAGTCATTTTGGGGGGAAAGAACTCAGCAAAGATTTTATTTTGGGGGTTTTTTTGGCCCAATTGTTTTAGATTGTAGGACTACATTTTGTCTGTCCAATGCCAGAAACTGGTAACATTTTAGAACATAATTACCCCGAAGATTCTTTTAATAAGCTCTTTGATGGTGGGGGGGTAGACTTTATGGGTCCCTTTTCCCTTCCCCTTTTTCAAATAAAAACTTTTCTTTGGGTTGACTTGTTTCAAAAAAGGGTGAAGTTGTTTCTCTAAAAAATAATAGCTTGAGTTGGGGGTTAGATTTTTTGAAAAAAAAAACATATTTTTCAAGATTTTGGGGTACCAGAGCATTATTGTGAGGGGATAGCTTTCTGTAACAGGCAATTTGAAAAATTTTTCAAAAAATGGGGTAACTCATTTGTACCCCCCTTTTTCCCCAACTTTAGTCAAATCAAGTATTAAAGGGAAATTAAGGTATTTTAGAGAAAACAGTCAAAGCATTAGAAAAATTGGTCGTTAAAACTTGATGGCATTATGGGCTTTTTGAAGCTTTTAAAACCCCCAAGGAAAGTCCCCTACAAATATCTTTGGTAAATATGTCATCTCCCCGTAGACTAGAGACAAAGCATCTGCATAAAATTCCCCTTTAAATTTGATTTACAAACTGGGAGGTAGGAAGCGTTGCTCCAGTTTTAAATCAATTGGCTAAATGAAGGGTGAAGCATATGAAATGCTAGGATATACAAGGAAGGACTAAGCGATGGATATAGGGAAAATATTAAAAAAGAGATTTTTTCGTTCCAGAAAGTTTTATTTAAAAACTCTCGATTAAAATTTTTCCTAAAGGGAAATTAAAATCCCGATGGTTGGGGCCTTTTTTTATTTCACAAGTTTTTCCTTATGGCACATGAAATTGAAAGGGAAAAACAATCGGACTTTTAAGGTGAATGGGCCATTTCTAAACATTACCACGGGGAGGGAAACTGATAAAGATACCACCTTTTTGGTCCACTTTCCCCAAGGAAAAAAAAGGAAAGTTGGGCAGAGACTTTAAAAAGCGTCCATGGGAGGTGGCCCTGCTTAAGGTTAGTATTTTTTACTTTTTTATTTGCTATTTATTGTTGTCAATTTACATAACAAAAAAAAAGTGTTTTGCCGAGCTGGGTATGGGGAAACCCACGGGCCTTTGGGGGATATACAACCAGTCACACATCATGGCACGTCAATTGGCTATCGACGGGTAGCCAACCCCTGTTACATGGCCCGGGGTTTTAGGTGCCTTACTTGAGTTTGTGTTTTAAACCCAAAACCCACCCTTTCTATTTTATTCGGGCACCTCCTCCCCCATACAATTCCTCTTTAAAAAACTTACCTCTCTCTCTCGGAAAATTTTCCTCATTCTTTATTTTTCCTCTCAAGTTCTGATTTTTCTTCCTCATTCCCACTCTGTTAAAATTGCAAGGGGGAAAACATCCTTTTTTTTCCAATTTTTGCAATTTTTCAGTTTTTTGCATTGTCAATTGGGTTTATCCTCTTTACATCAGGGTATTAATTTTTTTTTTTTTTTTAAATTTGTAGATACTTTTTGATTATGTGTTTTGGTAACTTTCCATTGGTTAATGCAAAAATTTAGGGGAACATGCCAATTGCATTGTATTTTTGACATGAATGAGCATAAAGATTGTTTTTTTACGATGTTTTGGCATGATTCTAAGGTAGGGTTGTGGAATTTTTTTTTTTTTTATGTAAATCGTTTTGTTTCACGCCGGGGTTGAAAATACAATTTTTGCACGAAATTTGCATGCAATGACCATGGCCCTGGTATAGTGGGGTAATAAGTTTTGGGGGGCGGTTTGGGAAAAAGGTCATTTTGTAGATTATTTTGGTCTAGAAATAGGTTAAATGTGTTTTTTCAAGAGCTATGAATGTCAAAATTCTTTGTTTTTGTAGATGCCTCGAGACCTAGCACCTCTTTTTCCAAAAAAGACCTCGCAAAGAAAAAGGGCCCCAAAAAACCGGGGGTCCAAAACAAGGCGTGAAATTATTGTTGGTCACAAGCAAAAATCCAGGGCAGGTATGATATGGTATTGAAAAATAAGATTATTAGCACAACACGGTTTAAAATTTTGGGAAATTTTTAGGAGATAGGTTTTTTTACAAGAATTTGAGATGATACTCCAAAATAGAGCAGGAGGAATTTGCTAAAAATTTAAAGGGGTATTTACAAAAAAAAACACTATTGATTTTTGGCCCCCTTTCCAAATTAAGGAAACCTAACCATGGGAATGAATTTTTTTTTTTCTTTCTTTTTGATGGTCAGTCTACAATTTTTCAATGAGAATTCATTAAGAGTTGGGGGAAAATGAAATGAAGAATTTGTGGGCCTGGGAGTGGGAGGAGTATTTTTATTGGTACATCAGAGTCGGCTTTCTTGTGGCGGGGAAATTGGGGGGAAATGGGATATTCTTTACATCTTGGGCATCCGATTTGAAGAACCCACCCAAAAATATTCACATATCCTTGCTCGTCGACTAGTGGGAAAATAATATGAGGGGATAGTGAGTATATTTTACCCTTGCAGATATGGTCCTGACTAAAACCCTGTTTGAATTTGGTTTAATAGCAATCAAAGTTTCAGAGTCATGTGAGAGAAGCCAAGGGGTATTTTTGGGAGCTTGGATTCAAAATTGCTAAAAAATATGGGGGTTTTTCCCAAAATCGACCCCTAGTGATAGAGAGGTTCTTCAACATCATGCTGAGGGGGGCCTTAAACAATGGGGCTTTGGGCTAATCCCGGTTGAAGAACAAGGGCCTCACAGAATGGAAGTTCCTGTAAAGAAGGAGAGGGCTTTCTTCTTCTCTTCACAATTCAAGGACTATTGAGCAAATAAAACGGGGAAAGGAGTTCAAGGAAAGACAATTAAGAGCAAAAAAGTATATGTCCTCTTGCTTTACAAAAATTAGAGATGCATTAATATCTTTATTCTCCCGTGTGGGGAAGTTTTAGTGAGGGGTGACTTCAACCATGGTTTTCAAAATCGCGATTTTATGTAAATCGCAAGGGGTCCGTAAACGGAATGTAGAAAGTAAATTTCTACAAATTATGTAAAATAACTTTCAAATATTATAAAATTTTCTTACATAGTCATTAAAAAATATAATTAATAATAGAAAAAAAGGAAATTTGTATTTATTTTAGCCATAAAATTGCAAATTTTTTAATAAAGTCATAATATAGATAACGAGCATAAGTTGTAAAATTAGATATTTTATTTTTTAAAATGAAAATCATATATAAAAAAGTTTCCCAATTCTATATACAAAACTAAAAAGTAATAGAAAAAATTAAAAATCAAATTTGACTTTAAGAAATTACTAAAAAATAAAATTGATAATGAAGAATACCATTTTAAAGGAGTATATTTAAAAAAAACCAAAAGTAAAAATAAAAAAGTTTTAACAAGAAAATCTTCAAAATTAAAATTCTGGTAATTTTTGCATTTTCCCTGTTATTAATCAAAAAATTTTTTACTTAACAAAATTCATATTTACTTAACTTGGTGAAATTTTTTGAAAAGATTTGAAAATTTTAAATTTATACATTTCCCTTTAAAATTAAAAAAAAAAATTTTTATAAAATTAAAAATTATCTAATTTATTTTTTTTTTTTTATTACAAGATATTATTTTAAAAAAAGGAAAGTTTTCGCAATTAAACACGGTGCTTTAATACAACATATCACAAATAGGACAAGAAACTAACAATCGACCAACACAAACACAAAAACTTCATGCAATGTAACTTTCTAGCAAAAAGGGGTGATGACCGTCGCATGTTGGGGTATATAAAATCCCCTACGACAGAAAGCATGTTGGGTAAAAAAACACGAAAAAAAATGCTTTTTAGAAGGAATAGGGGAAGAGCACGGGGCCCTATGTCAAGGAAAAAAAGCCCACAGAAGACCACCCATTGAAGGCATGGCATGTTTTTTACTTGGAAAATCCAATAAACAAAATCGGTTGAGTACACGGGCTGAGACACGGCCGTGTTTATTTGCGTGAAGT
>JBBMOL010004157.1:0-11800 GCA_037954665.1 Laguncularia racemosa | reverse complement strand
CCACCAACCTGACTTTGGCTTCATCGAAAATCCCCCCTTCATGCTATCATTCAAAGTTGTAGATCCAGTATATTGATCCTCAAAGCAATTTGAAGCAAGGAAACACACCTCACAACCACACTTCCTTTAACGCCACACAATAGAAACTACAAAAGGAAAACAAACAAATCCACTTAAACTTCACAAGTATGCTATTAAAACCCTACGTGTAGCACTCTTCTCCACAACACATTAACACATCAGGGTTTTGTAACATTTATATAATTCACCCCCAAAATGCAACACTCATAATCCCTTTTTTAATAAACACACACACAACACCTTTACACACACTATTTGCTTAACACCCAATGCAATGCCACAACACACCTTTTCTATACACGGTGTTTAAAACAAATTAAAATCACCACAACAATAATATTTCCACTCCTTTCAAGTCACGATGCAACAAATTTTTTTTTTTTAAATTCCACAAATCACTCCTTACAAACAACTCCCATGGCAACAACACAAAATTGCACTCCACTTCCACGGCAATAATAACAAACGACAACAACAACAAATACACTCCACTTCCACGGTAATGATAACAAGATATACCCCCATTTTCCACAAGTTTTAAATCTGCAACTTAACAAATAGGAAAGAAATTCAAATTGAATTTCAACCACTTCACTAATTGCAATCCTTCCTAAATTTGGTAAAAAATGAATTTCAAATTCAAACAAACACTCATTAACTCCACAACTAATTGATGTGTTTGAATTCAAATAGATTCCTTACTACCCAAACACAATGCAAATCTGTAAAATATACTTCCCCAATTTCGAATTTGCATAAGGATTCACAACAACACACTCCACAAGCTTCTACAAACAACAAGCTAATCACGGTTGAATGGGCAAGTTTCAAGTTCGAAAATGTTGAATTTAACAACACACTTCTACTCCCCTTCCCCTTCCCACGAAAATGACCCAACCATAAGAAGCTACAAAAAAACCCTTCAATCCAACTTCAACAAATAGCAAATTAAATTCTCAATCAAGACAATTTCACAACTCAATTCAAAATACAATTTCGGTTCACAACTGAAGAACCCTATTGAGCGCGATGATAAAGATCCAACCAACACTTAACCCTTCTCTTAACTTGTGCTCTGATACCAAAAGATGATGTGCTCAAAACCAAGTCCAAAAACAATCAAATGACTCAAGGAAAATAATTCACAACTCTATTACAAAACGGTCCAATTGGTTGACAACTCACGTGAAATCCCTTTGGAAATTTGATAAAAAACCAAAGATCAACTGATGTAATTGCGACCCCTATTGTAATCTTCACCATATGACAACAAAATTAATTGAAACCCACGTGAATTCAAATCAAAATGGATGGGTCAAAACCGTGATATCAACTCCCCCTTCAATTCCAATGAAATGCCAACAATAAAAATGATATTGATTTTTAAGTACTAAAAGAACAATCAATCTTAAACAAGATAATTGTTCAAAAATTTCATTCACAAATATGCCCAAGAAACTCCAAATAAACCCTAGATATGACTCACTAGAGATGAAATGAAAACAACAAAGAAAGAAATCGATTAAACTCACAATTTCCTTGCTGCACTCGCCACAATTCCAATTCTTGTGTTGAATTGATAAGGGATTAGAACTAGGATGAGCCCTAATTCCCACACGTGAATTTGCTAGTGTTTAATCTGCAAAATGGGCCTCCTCAAACCTATTTATAAGCAAGTATTTATACTTGCTACTCCTAGGGTCAAAAAAATGGTCAAATTAAAAGTTTGCCATTTTAAGGTGGCTAGTCCTAAATAAAAAATTACAATAAAATGAAAGTGTCCCAAGAGAAATACAACATAAAATAGTTCTTTAAAGAAAATTACAAAGTACAAAATATCATAAGTCTTCATAAGCCAATGCTTCGGAGTGGAAACAATCGCAGCGGATCTTTGATTGTAATTCTGAAGATGTCCCGTGTCCATCGACTAGTTTAGGACATATTGGCATCCCAGGGAGAATTATTTTTGTACCTTTAAGATTATTTTTTCAAATACTTATTAGATGAAAAGAAATAACATAAAATATGAGAGATTTTGATCATCATCCAAATCGAGTTCTGAAAGTGTCGATGGTTCCCGGGAAAATTTTTTCCCATCATACAAAAAACAAAGTAAATACATTCCTGGAATCTAATCTTAAGCACTTCTTCTCCCAAACTTAAGCTAATTCAATATCTAAATAATTAACAACACATTAATCTTAGTATTAATTAACTAAAAATTAACTTCCTAATTCTCCTTAATCTATTAGGTTATCTAAGGTTATACAAAATTGCCTCGGTTGTGTGAAACTTGGTTAATTAAGAAGATAATTTGATATATATCGGTAATGTTCATCACTTAATACGGCCATGTTGGAGGTTGTGTTGCTCAACAGGGGCTAGTAATGACTGTGTTAGGGGTTGTGTATCTCTCGATGAGAATTGGCCTTAAACACAATTGGAACACAGTCGTGTTGAGAGGTCGTGTTTCTCTTAAATCAACAACGGTCGAAACATGACCATATTGGGAGGTTGTGTATCTCTTGGGGTTGACTTTTGGGACTCAACACGGTTAAAAACACGACCGTGTTGGATGGTCATGTATCTCTCGGTACACTTTGTAAATCAACACGAGAGCAACACAACCGTGGTTAAATGGTCATGTATCCCTCGGTTCGGTTTTCAAACCTTATTTTTCTACCCTTAATTCGTCCAATCTCCTCATTTCCTACTTTTAAGCTTAAGTAAATCCAAAAATACCATTATAATCTCTTTTTGATCTGAATTTCGCTTGAAACTCCAAATCCCAAAAACTCCTATGCTTATTCAATTTGTCTTCAGGCTCGATTCCTATGAACAACCAAATGGATTTCATAGTGAGTCTCCTCTTAATAAAATATGTATTGAAATAACCCAAAACCGTACATTTTTGCTTTGCTACACTACCCCCACGGATTACTTTAAGTCATCTTAGACAAGCTTTTCTCTCTTTGTGTCACTTAGTTTCTCTAAGTGGTTAGAATCGTAAAAGTGTTAGAAAAGAAAGAAACCCTAGGTTAGTTTCACATTTATAGTCCGCTAGGAAAAAACGAAACCCCCGCCCCTTATCCCACATGTTCATTTTCGACCTTGCCACTCGTTATATTTTTACACATTTATTTTTTTTATATAAAAAAATAAAAGTGTATTATACAATGACTCTCAATAAAGCTCCTAAAGTTCTATTTACTACTTTGATTTGATCATCAATCGATGATGACATGAAGTACTAAATAATAAATTTTGGGTTCTCATGGCTCATCCATAAGGTCTTCCAAAAAATAACCGAAGAACTTAACATCCTGGTCAAAACAATAAAATGAGGGACCCCATGAAGTCATACTATTCTCCTGTTAAAATAGCTTTGCTACGTAAATTACATTCATCAGTCTTTTGAATGGCACATAGTGAGCCATTTTACTAAACTTGTAACCACCACTAATATGGAATCTTTACCCCTCTATGTTTTAGAAGCCCTAACATAAAGTCCATGTTCAATTTACCCATGGCTTCATAGGCATAGAAAGAAGCTATATAATTCCTAGGTTTTAACTCTTAGCCCTTTTACATATGCACATGCCCTTAACACCTTATGCGTGTTCTTAGCTATCTAAGCTAATAAAAATGTTCCCATAAAAATCTCCAATGTTCAGTGCTTTCCAAAGTGACCAAAAAATCCCCCAAAGTGAGCCTCTCATATCAATAACTCCCCTGATGATTCTTGGAAGAACACAAGTTTTCTAAATTGAAACAAATACCCCTCAATCATGTGATATCGATCCATAACCAAATCCCCTACAAAAAGCTTCTATGACAAAATGAAAATCTTTGTCATTTTCCCTACTACTTTATTATCTACCTATGCCTAATTTTAGCTTCATATTATTTAAATAAGGAATGTGTTAATATCAACAACTATACTTAAAACTTCCCTACCTATATTTAAATTTAAAAATTAAAAAGATTCTAAAAAATTTAATCCATTGTATGCCACTTGATTATTTGACCCTTAGGTATTTAAAATATTAATGATCATTATAAATAACACTTTAAGTAAAGTATGCTCCCATCCCTTTAAAAACGGGGAATCAAGGAGTAAAGTCCTTATCAACATGAAAATTTAAAGGTTTTGCTCATGTACTTTTCACTAAATAGGCAGTATTTAATGCTTTTGTTTAGCATTGCCCAAATTTACAAGTGCATCACTTTCAATTTAAAACCCCTTTTCTCAAAGTCAGGAAGAAAACACTAGCCAATATTTAATTTCTACTTAATTAACTCAAAACTCTTTTTTGTTCCCTTTTTCCATTAGAATTTTAAAAGAAAAGCCAAAATCATGAGAAAATCAGACGGGGTGTGATGAGGGGGGTGGGGTCTGAAAACTACAAACCTCTAACGTTTTCATCGAAATCGCCACTAATGATAGCCTTAATCTTTTTATCTAACCTAAATCCATCTCTAAGACGATATTCTTCAAAACACTCCTCCCGATGGCCAAAAATACTTTTCTTCATCTCATAAATTTTATCCTATCTAAGCCCAAAAAAAATTTTTTTTAGTGTTTTTATGACTATCAAAGTTGGCTTAAAACCAAAAATCTTTGAAAAAAATAAACCACAAATTTACCTAAAAAACTCTCAAAAATAACCTCATAAACATACTAAGGCATTAGTTAACTAAAAAAAGCATCATTGTCCACTTATATAACCTGTTTTTGGGGTTTTAAAAACATTTTCCATTCATCTCCAACTTTCATCCCAAATTTTTTTTGTTCTTCTTTTTAAATCAATCTTGAAAAGTTAGTCCATGTATTGTCTAACATATCACTTTTAAGAGGATAAGATACCTAAATTTACTTAATTTATTGGTAGCCCCGCTATCCACACACATCTACAAACTTTAACCCCTTTTTTTGCCCAAAAGAGCAGAATTTAAAACAGGTTTCATATCCTCTAAAAATCCTTTCTCTAGAAGTTATTTTACCGCCCTTTAAATTCTTCCCCTCAAGTTTTTCCTAAAGGGTTTCCTGTTGGCAATGTCACTCCTAACACCAATTAATCTAGCAACTTGATACCCATCAAAGGAGGTAACCCCTTAGGGAGCTCATTTAGAAAAAAACATCTCGAAACTACTTCAATAGTGCAAAAACCTCTTTTTAGTATGGTAATACTATCACCGATACTCAAAGCTTACCGATCATGTAATAAAAGGATCATGCTACCTCCATTCAACTCTCACTCTACCCCCCCTTTGAGTCAACAACACGAACTCTCTCTTTAGTAAATTTTTTTAAAAAATATATCTCCACACTACAGCCACACTCTTAGGAAATAACAAGACCCTCTTACCACCCTTTGAGCATTGAATAAGTATTCTTTTAACCCACATGAATCACATCTCTATCAAATAGCCATGGTTCCCCCTACATGATGTGCCTAATTCCATTAAAAAGCACAATCAAAGACTTAAGAAAAAACAATCTCAAGTCAAAGTAAAAACCCGGGACCCACAAAGGGCTAATTCACGTGAACCCTAATGAAGATACAAGGAATCCAAATGTTCAATGATGCAATTGTGAAACCTCAATGAAAATATCTTCTAAAAACCCTAGTCTCATATAATCCACGAAAATTTTCCCCACAAATTTAAAAGAAAAACCCTCAATTCCAAGAACTCATTTCCAATTAGTGAAGAACACGTTTTCAAGGGAATTCTTCAATAAGATTCGAATTCAATTGCAAAGTATATTAATAAACTCAAGAATTCGACAATAATAAGAGGTAATTCTGACCAAGAACTACCTCAATTCAACCCTAAATGACACACTAGAGAATAAAAGAAATTCACAACAAATTGAAATTTTATACAACTCACAATTTCAAGGTGTTGCACCGCCCACAAATTTTAAAATCTTGGGATTGAAATTTATAAAGCTTAGATGAAAATTAGGAACCCTAATTTCACACGTGTAGAAGATGTGTTTGATCTGCAAAATAAGCCTCCTCAAACCCTCTCTTAAGCAAGTATTTATACTTGCTACTCCTAAGGGTTAAAAAGTGCTCAAAATTGAAGTTTGCCACTTTTAAGGTGGCTAACCTAAATGAAAAATTACAAGGAAATAAAAGTGTCCCAAAACCAAAATACAACCAAAATAGTTCAATAAAAATTACAAGATACAAAATAACATAAGTCTTCATGATCCATGCCTCGGAATAGAGGGAAAAATCACAGCGGTCTTTGATTGTTATCCTAAAAATGTTCTATTTTCCAACTGAAGTTGTAGGACATTTTGGCATCCCATGGAGAATTATAATTGTACCTGTAAGATTATTCTCAAATTTTATTAGAAATAAAGACATATGGTAAAATATGAGCAATTTGGATCATCATCCCAAAATTGAGTTCTGAAAAGGTTGACAAAGTCAGAAATTTTCCCATCACTACAATATATGTGAAGCATTCATTGACACCACATCTACAACACCTTATTTATATATTTTATTAGGGAGGGAATAGTATAGATACCTATTTAGTAACATAAATGGAGCCCTTATCATTCATCCAACAAAAATTGATGTGGCTAGGGAGGGGGA
This sequence comes from Laguncularia racemosa, assembly GCA_037954665.1. Lineage (NCBI taxonomy): Eukaryota > Viridiplantae > Streptophyta > Magnoliopsida > Myrtales > Combretaceae > Laguncularia > Laguncularia racemosa. Next base: position 5,105 of record JBBMOL010004157.1, on the reverse strand, counting down.
ATAGTGGGTAACTTTATGATGAGAGCCATGAAGATGGAATGTAGATCCCTTAAAGTGCCACCTAGACTTATCACAAGAACTCGAATGAATGATTCAAGGAAGCACCTAACGGGCTGATAAAGGGATATCTAAGAAGCCGGAAAAGAGTGGAGCAACCATGAGAATGACCTTGCATTTGTACAAGTCATTCAAGGAGATCATCAAAGCTATCGGCCTTGACAACGCTGGCTTAACGTTGCCGCCTTGAACCGGCGTTGTAATTAGAGCGCGACAGAGGGACTACGCGGGGCCTACTACGCGCCGGCCTATATCCCCGGCGTACATCCTACCCGCCGACTTTCATTGCTTGTTTGTTGTTTTTCTATGACTTTATTATGTTATGTCGTTTTGGGCTTTTGTTTTTACGAGTTGTAAACCCTAATATAAGCTGCTGGGGTTGGAAAACAAACATAGAACATACATATAAAAATGAATAACACAATTTGAGAGAATTCCTCTCTTGTTTCTCTAAAGAACTTCTCTTAAACTTATCGGATCTTTTCCGTGGCGTTCAAACCCGACTTATCAATCAGTCTTCATCCCGATTGTGGCGTCAACAGAATATACCAAGGTTCTTGCCTCACCTAGGCAACAGGTCACGGTTCCACTTTGATTGTTTTGGCATCTTGGGTTGCAAATTCCAAACGTATTGGTATAAGGGTTTTTCGTCACAGTGAGCATAGTTCGTATCAGTTTGGTATCAGAGCCTAGGTTTGTTAAACACCCAATTCGGTTTGAAAAAGGGTAACATCAAAACCCTAACTCAATCGTTCATTTTCAATTGTTCATAAAATTTTTCTTTATTACCGTCGTTTCCCATACTCAAAGTCCATAGTGTTAATTGTTCTTGAGTAGTGTAGTTCATCCTATTAATCTTTTTAAAAAAAAACGTGAACAAAAGAATGAAAAAAAAGGGACAACAAAAAGAAAGAATAAAGAAAATTCCAGCCTGGAGAGTTTGTTCTTGAATTCTACGGAAGAATTTGGTTGTATTTGGATTAGTTCCAAGAGAATTGAGAAGAGGGATTAGTGAGTTGTTTAACATTGCTGTTGTGAGAATACACGAGTGATTGAGGGCTATCCTTTTTGAGTGAAAACACGTGAGGGAGTGAATCGTGGGGTTAATCCTATATATTTATTTTTAGTACTAACCTTTATTGCAGGAACTATGTCGAGGCAACATTCTCCTGAAGGTGAGAGGGGGGGTTTGATGCTAGGTTAGTGTTTGAGGCGTTGAGGAGTGAGATGAAGAGGATGTTTCAAGAGGGAATGGAACAAATTCATGAGACAAATGGAGCAAAACTAGAGCAATCTAAAAACGTCTTTCAAAGGTGTAAGAGGGAGAGTTGTTCTAAGAGAGGACAAAGGGGGGAGATGAAATTTCTGATGATGAATTTGATAAACCCTTCTATCGGGAGTTATAGAGGTTATGGTGGTAGGAATAGAGGACTAGGGATTGGGAAGATAGGGAGATAGGAATAGAGAGGATTAATCAATTGAGTAGTATAAAGATGAAGATTCCTCCTTTCTAAGGAAGAATGATCCCGAGGCATACTTAAAGTGGGAGGAAGAAGGTAGAGAGGGTGTTTTGATTGTCACAATTATAGTAGGAGAAAGAAAGTGAAGCTTGCTGCCATTGATTTTTCAGATTATGCCATTAGTGTGGTGGGGATCACAACTGATGTTGAATAAAAAGAAGGATGGTGAACCACCATTGAGTCTTGGGAAGAGATGAAGAGGGGGATAAAAAGAAGCGGTTTGTTCCTGCTTACTACTATCGTGACTTGCACAACAAATTGCAAATTCTTAAGTAGGGAAGCCGAAGTGTAGATGAATATTTCAAGGAGATGGAGGTTACTATGATTAGGGGAAAAATGTTGAGGAGGATAGAGAGGCTATCATGGCTAGATTTCTTGCGGGGTTTAATAGAGAGATAAAAAATGTAGTAGAATTGAAAGCATTATGTGGAATTGGAAGATATGGTTCACATGGCTATAAAGGGTTGAAAAACCAACATAGGAGGAAAGGTAGTAGTACTGCACAGTTTCAACAGAGTGCTGGTTCATCTACTTGGAAGACTAACCAAGGGAAAAAGAAGAAAGAAAATTTTTTTTACCCACCAAGCCAAAGAGAAGCAGAAGAAAGCGGTCTACTCCCGGTAATCAAGGTAAGCCTGATTCTTCTACTCTAGAAATGTGAAATTAAAAGTTTTAAATGCCAAGGCAAAGGTCATTTTTGCTAGTCAATGTCCGAATAGACGTGTTATGATTCTGCGTGATGATGGTGAGTATGAGAAATGAGGGGGATAGTGAAATAATGATTTTGCCTCCATTGGAGGATGCTAATGATGACGAGAAGCTGCAGCAGGGAAGATAGTGGAGTATTAAGCGAGCTTTGAATGTGCAGGTGAAGGAGGAAGAAGAGGTGCAACAAGAAAATACTTTCATACATATGTTATCTAGGTGACTATATTTGCAGTTTGATCATGATGGGGAGAGTTGCACTATTTTAGTGAGTATTTTCATTGTTGAGAGGTTGGGGCTCAAGACCACTAAAAAAACCTAGCCCATATAAATTGCAGTGGCTGAATGATAGTGGCGAACTAAGGTGAGTAAGCAAACCTTAATTGCTTTTCGCATTGGTAGGTATGAGGATAGGTGTTAGCGATGTAGTGCCGATGCAGGCGTGTCAGTGTTGTTTGGGGAGGCCATGGCAAATTTGACTGGAAGGTTATTCATGATAGTTGTTTTTAACAAGTATACACTTGTTCACCATGGCAAAAGCTATAATCTTAAACCCTTAACACCTAAACAGTGTATGGGATCGATGCGTTACAGCAATCTTTTGCAAAATACAAGGTGAGTGAAAACCAAAAAGAGGGAGAGTGAGAGAGTAAAAGTCATAGAAAAAGAAAAAGAACACAAAAGTCAATATCAAAAGCGAAAAGAGAGGAAAAGGGTGGAAAGAGTGGAGAGGTCAAGTTGAGGGGGATCAACTTTAGTGGTGAGTGAAAAGGAGAGTGCAGCCTTGCAAAAGGGGAGTTGTGGGCAAGAGTTAGTGCCGTGAGGAGAGTGTTAGTGATGAAGCAACCCATGTTGTTACTGGTTTTTAAGAAAACTTGTTTGAATACTAACGAACTTTTTAAATCTTTGCCTAGTGTGGTTGTGTCTATTGTGCAAGACTTTGAAGATGTTTTCCCTGAGGAGATTCCAAAAGGGGGTTTCCACCTAATCGTGGTATTGGCACCAGATTAACCTTGTACCCGGAGCATCTATTCCAAACAAGCCAGCTTATAGGAGCAATCCAGAGGAGACCCAAAAAGGGAAATTCAAAGGTAGGTTAATGACTTGATGGAGAAAGGGTACGTGAGAGAAAGCATGAGCCCATGTGCAATGCCTGTGATTTTGGTGCCTAAGAAGGATGTGGGTCATTGGAGAATGTGTGCTGATTGCCACGCCTTAAAAACATCACGTAAAGTATCATCATCCCCTTTCCCCGCTTAGATGACATGTTAGATGAGTTCATGGGTCTTGTACTTTTTCCAAAATTGATTTGAAAAGCAGAAATCACCAAATTAGAATGAAAGAACGGATGAATGGAAAACCGCATTTAAGACAAATATGGATTATATGAGTGGTTAGGGAATGCCTTTCGGTTTAACTAACGCACCTAGTACTTTTTATGAGACTTATGAACCATGTTTTGAGGACTTTTATTGGCAATTTGTGGTTGTCTATTTTTATGATTATCCTCATTTACAGCAAGAGTTTGGAAGACCATATATCTCACTTGAAGGATGTTTTGGAAGGCTTCTAAAGGAGCAATTATATGCTAACCTCAAAAAGTGCACTTTTTGCATAGACAAACTTTTGTTTCTTGGTTTTATTGTTAGTGCACAAGGAATACAAGTTGATGAAGAGAAGATTTGTGCAATCCCAAAAATGGCCCAGTCCAACTAATGTAAGTAATGTTCGAAGTTTCCATGGATTAGCGAGCTTTTACAAGAGGTTTGTGAAGGATTTCAGCACCATTGTAGCCCCCATTACTGAAGTAATCAAGAAGAACGTGGGGTTCAGATGGGGAGAGCACAAAGAAAGGGCCCTTTTTGACGCTTAAAATAAGCTGACTCATGCGCCATTACTTGCTTTACTTGATTTCTCTAAAACTTTTGAAATTGAGTGTGATGCTTCAGGAATAGGTATTGGGGCAGTTCTCATGCAGGAGAGGAGACCAAAATTGCATTCTTTAGTGAGAAGCTAAGTAGGGCAACCTTAAACTACCCTACTTATGACGAGTTATAAGCATTAGTTCGAGCGCTAGAGACTTGGGAGCACTATCTTTGGCCAAAAGAGTTTGTGATCCACACTGATCATGAATCCTTGAAGTACTTGAAGGAACAACATAAGCTAAACAAAAGGGATGCTCGTTGGGTAGAGTTTATCAAAACATTCCTTATGTCATTTCCCCTACAAGCAAGGTAAAGAGAATGTTGCTGCTGATGCACTTTCTAGAAGGTATGGCCCTTATCTTACTCTTAGTTCTAGATTGCTTGGTTTTGAGCATATTAAAAATTGTATGCTGTGATCGAGATTTTTTGTGAAGGTATGTGCGCTGTGAGAAGAGTGGTCATGGTAAATTTTTTAAGCATGAAGGATTCTTGTTTAGGGGAATAAACTTTGCATTCCGACTTGTTCTTTAAGAGAATTTTTAGTGAGGGTCTCATGGAGGAGGTTTAATGGGGCATTTTTGGGGTAGCTAAAACCTTAGGGGTTTTGCAAGAACACTTCTATTGGCCTCACATGAAACGAGATGTTGAGAGGATTTGTGGTGGTGTGTCTTCTTTTAAGCAAGCAAAGTCTAGAGTCCAACCTCATGGACTTTATACCCCACTTCCCATTCCTTTTGAGCCGTGGGTAGACATTTCCATGGATTTTTGTAATTAGAATTACCCAGGCTAAAGGTTGGCAGACACTATTTTTTTGTATCATGGATTGGTTTTCTAAGATGGCACATTTCATTCCTGCCACAAAAAGTGAGCTTTCCATATTTCAATTTGTTCTTTTGGG
>JBBMOL010004156.1:0-11815 GCA_037954665.1 Laguncularia racemosa | reverse complement strand
CAAATCCTTCACAAAGGATGATAATCTCCACAAAAGTCACAAAATTTTTCTCCAAGATTTGATCTCCACAATTCTCCCTTAAACCTAGGTTAAAACTACTCTAAGAATACTAAAATTTGACAAAAGTTCCTCCACAAATCGACCTAGGACCTAATATATATCCCAAGGGGAAGGCGAGAAGATGCAATTAAAACAAGACCGGCCCAAGGCCGGCAGCCTTTATTTAAAGCCGGCCATAAAGGCCAGCGGCTTTGCTTTTTTTTTTTTTTCCTTTGCCATCCTTCAATTTTTTCATGCTTCAATTTGTATGCAATCTCTCCAAATTGATTAAGCTTTGAACTCAAAGTCCTCCAACATCTGAAATGTAAAAATAAACATGATTAAGTACCAATTTCCTTTGTGATTTCTCAAAAAATCAATAATGAATACTCGTAAATTGCTTAATGAATTATGAGTAAAAATGCCTTTATCAATCATTTTAAAATAAGTGTTGCATAATTAGACCTCAATAAAACCTGTTGACTAATACCAAGTTTTCAAGAGGTATTCCTAGTAATTCGATTAAGAATTCTATGGAAAAGTTCTTTTGCAAAAGAACAATAAGAGGTTCCATTGTTTCCTATGAAAAGGTTGCTTTTTTCATATATCGAAAGTGTCTTTGGCCGGCTCCCTTGCACTGTATATATAGCACGCATACAACATGGAAAAAACCTTACAACATGGAAATTCTAAATTGCCTATTTCATCCTGATACATGTGTCACCAAGTAGGCAACTAAATAACATGGAAAACAAACCAAAACAAATAAAAATGAACATTAACAAAACTAAAATGTATCTTCTAAGGGTAGGGTCTTCACAAATATATAATGTCCCTAAATTTATTTCATCATTCCATGGTCACGTGAATCAAGTTGACACATGTATGTTTTTCTTTTGTGTAAGCTTGACTCCCTGGCTTTTTAAGTCCATGACCTAGTCCTTGTAGAGCTTCATTCATCCCTTTTTGCTCTAGGGTCGAGTCATCGAGCCTCCAATACCATGTAAATAGATCATGATGTTTCGGTTCCTTCCTTTGTTGATGCTAGTTTTATCCTCATTAACTCCTTGATCAAAAATGGGCCCCCCTTTTGAAGCCCTATATGGATAGAATGTAGATCTCCATTATATTAGGATGAGAACGAACGTTGTAAATTGGGCCAAATTTGCTGCGAGAGACAAATAGACAAGGTTGCTAACCATTTAAATAGCGAATGAAGGAAACTCAAGATCGCCAAAAGAGCTGGGCAGAAATTTGAAGAGAAGGGGGGATTGAGTTCCTACTAGGGGAACGAGTCTATTTAAAAAGGTCACTTTCCCAAATTTAAAGGGGGTAAGACAATTTGGAACGAAAGGGAAGTTTTAAATCCTAGAATGTAGGGCCATAAAGAAGTATTGGAAAAAGTTGGAGAAGTAGCCTATTGTTTAGTCTTGCCTCCTCAACTATCAGGATTCATGTGTCTTCCATGTGTCGTTACTCTAGAAGCACATCTTAGACCTTAACTGAGCCATCGAGATGGACATCCTGACGATTCAGCCAAACTTGACGTATCGAGGATATCCTATTCAAATTCTCGATACTTAAACTCGAGAATTGTGCAACAAGACCATTCAATTCATCAAGGTACAGTGGAGTCGACACTCAAAATGAGAGGCTACCTAAGAGAAGGAAGATAAGATAAGGGAAAGATATCCTTGACTCTTTGGAGAACTAGGTACATCCTAAAGTTTTGAGGACAAAAACATTTTTAAGGAGGGAAAATGTAGAACCCACAAAACCCATAGTGTTTAACATTAGAATAGAAAAAAAGAAATTACTAAAAGACTCGAATATTGATTACAAAAAAAAAAAGAAACTAAATTAGAAGAGTAAATTCCTTGAAAAATAAATCGCAAATGATATTAGGCTAAACAATAAGATAAATTAAAATTTTAGATGTAAGGTTGTCAAATAAAAATTTCAAGTAAATATTTATGCTTGAAGTAGTCAAATTAGTTTAAACGTAAAGTTTCTTAATAAAATACTAAAATTTCAAAATCTACAAATATCGTCATGTGTATAAAGAGACACCAAGAATTTTTAAACCCTAACCATAATAAAATATGAAATAATATTAATATTAATAATAATAATATACACATATATATACGAGCCGTGGAGGACCCATGACCACAAAAGCAAAAGAAAAAGAGAAAAGGGGAGTAAACAGAGGCGAGGAAGTAGATGATAGAGGTCCTATGTTGACGAGAAGAAAACAGAGAGAAAAGAAAAAAGGAAAAACGAACAAAAAAATTCATCTCACACATATGACCTCCAATTGATGATCCAAGACTACCAACATGTTCTTCGAGGTGAGTGCAACTCAACTAGACTAATTTTTTGAGAAACGGAGTTAGTTTCTCAAAGTTAGGTACAACTATCAAATTGGTGTAAAAATTAGTATTTAGCCTAAAACTAGTTGTAATAGCTAGAAAAACACTAAATAGGGCGATTTAGACCATGAATAGTATGTAATAATGTATTTTTCCCTAATTTTTTTTAGGTGAAGAAAATTTCAACTCGAAAATACCCGAAGACTACTTTGACTAAAACTAAAGAAAATGAGACTCAAGTGAGTAGGATTCTATGACGTGTTGTATTGTGTGTATTATTGTTGTATTACGGGTGTTTGTTATGAGTATATTGTTTTTTTTCTATGTTCTAATTACGTTAAAGGGGTTTCAAATTTAGGCCGTGTTATGTATGCCTCTATATGTCACTGGCTGGCAAAATTATATATATATGTATATATGCGTAGAATGTTAGGCGTGAGGAAACCAGACTCCAAATATCTCCAGGAGGGATATATATATATATAAATATATATGTCTTCGTGTTGTGACTGAGCTGGGCGAGTTGAAATTCCTCCCTTGGTGCATGTGCACGTGGAAACTTTCTTGCTGACTAAAGCAAATGGCCATATATATATATATATATATATATATATATATATATATACATCCTCGGCACATGTTGTGTTCGTTAGAAGGCTGGCGTCTTTTTCTTTCCTTTGTTTAAATGGCGTGTGTGTGTGATGTTTGGCTACTGCATCAACATGTATATATATATGCTTACACGGTAGTTGCTGGGGATGATTGCATATGTATTTGTATGTTTCCTTGGTTGTTGGCTGAACAGTTCCAAGTTCAACCTGTCTCTTGATGGTGTGTAAATGCTCAGTGTATAAGAGACAGTTGTGCTTAGACTGCTAAAGCTAAGACACAGTCATAATAAAATGATAAGAGTAATTAATTTGTGTGTAAGACCCAGGCTCTAATGGTGGCTTCAGAATCCCTAACTAAGGTTAAGGGGGGTGTAAACCTAGACTTCGTGTTGATTACCGGAAAACCACGTGAGATGCTACATTCATATGATTGTTCATGCATAGCATTATTTTGACAACTTACTTGAAATTGTTTGTGTTTGTTGTAACATTAAGAAATTCCACCGTATCTCACTAAGCTTTTACCTTACCCTCCTATAGATTTTGCCTTACAAGTTGTGACTACAAAAATTTCCTTATGAAGCAGTGAACCAAGGTAAGTACTTGTTGTTTAACTAAGGCCAAGGTTCGTAGGAAGGAACATGAGGACTAGATTGATGTAAATATTGCTAGACTGATCCTGTAATAGCTGTAAATGCCTGTAAGTGATCTAATAGGATCTTGGGTGTACTTGTGGTTGTGTAATGGGACCCATTAGAGGCCCTGTGATAATATAGTTGTTGAATGCCTTTGTTGAGCAAGAATGTTATTATTGTGATTAATAGGCACGATGCTTGAGATGAGACGCTTCGCGGTTGCTTAACAGGGGATTGGGCAATCATAGTGGGTTATGACGTAGAGTACTTAAAGCGAAGCATGACAGCCTTAACAATTTTAACTTACTCCAAAATTAGCGAATGCATTGAGGGAATTCGAAGGAATAACATCATGTTGGAAGGGTATTTTTTTCTAAAAAGAAAACCATAAAGGTCATCAAATGAGATAGAATCTAAATGTTCTTTTAAGAGACACACAAATGGTTGTGTAATGCCCTAAAACCTAAGACATCATAGCTCATCATGTGTCATTGCTACATAACGACATGTTAAGGCTTTAAATCTCCAAACAAATTTAAACCTAGTGATCTCCACTCATTGGAAGAAACAATTGACTCTTAGGTGAGTCATTCCAATCCTCATTATTTAAACCAATGCAAATAATCCTAAATTGAAACCCAAGATAAACCTCTATCTTCATATAATAATTAAAATAAATAAGAATCTAGTAACTATCTCCATATTCTCAATTCAATAGCTTAAAGTTCCATCAAAAGTTCTTTGTTGATTTCCTATCATTCTTCATAAACATAGTAACAATGTTCTTTCCCATTCTCATCCACATAATGTCTCACTAAGTTCCCATGTTAATCATAATTTATGTGTTCGTCATTTTCACTTGCAACTGAAAAATAAAAAGGGATGAGCCTAAGCTCAATACGTGAATACCGCACTAACATACACATGTCACACAATTACAATATCACATGCATCTATGCAGTAGTAATCTATAACACATTAATTCATTAAGTTATTTATCATCATTTAATCAACATGCAATATAGGTTACTCATGACCCCAATATGCATACAATATTTACATATATATAATCCTAGTGGAAACTACCACTACAGGCCCCATCTAACCTTAATCTACCTCAAATCATTTCAGTATACAACTCCACTAGGGACAGCATGGCATACTGATCATTAAGGTGTCCCCTAGGGAATTACCATTATGAGTCCCTAAGTTGAGCCAAGCATAAGGAACATACACCATTAAGTTCATATAACATTTAAAATTCATTAACACTAAAAATCATTAAACAACTACCTAACAATCACAACCAGCAAAGCAAGGTAATCATATATTGGGAAAGATGTTTGTACTATAGTCTCTTGCATCTCTAAGGAAAGGATGTAAACCTGTTTAATTACAAAGAACTACACTTACCTCTATCCTACATGTAATCTAGGTTTACTAATTGATTAGGTATATTCTAATTATATTATCCCCTTCCTAAATATTTGGTTATGCTTAACTTGTAATTTATGATTGAAATAAAATGAAATAGAATCAAATTGGTGGTGTTCTTAGACAACAAGGTCATGTAAGAAGTTGTGTAGAGGAACACAGGCTAGAGTACAATCGTGCTAAAGGCCGTGTAACTTTCTGTATAAAAATTGATTTATGCACACTTAAGTATACAGTTGTGTATCTAATTGTGTACCTTTCTATGTAAATTGCTAAATCAGCATGCCTAAGTACATGGTTGTGTATCCATCCATGTACCTTTTTGAGAACTTTATAATTTTAGCATGATTAAGTACATAGGCATGTCCTTTATCCATGTAAGCACTCATGATTCTACATGGGTAGGTACATAGGTACATATTTGATTATGTATACCTTGTTCTTCACAAACCTTTATTTTTTTTCTCCAAATTTTTCCTATGCCTAATTTATATGATTCTAAACCTAATTGATGCGTGCATTTGCTAATTCTAATGTAAATTAGTGTCTTGTGCACTTACTTGATTCAAATTATGGTTAGAATCCTTCAATTCATTTAATCCTATGCTCATTTCAACCTATCCTTTGATTCGATCTCTATTAACATACCAAAATCATTTTATATGTATATGTTCATCATTAAAATAAAACCTTTTTTATTACTAAAAGCCTTACCTATTGGCTTTTGGATTAGCCTTGTGGTTCTCTTGTAAGTCACTTGTAGGTCCTTGTAAGATTCTCTCTTAGGTTTCTATTTACAATTGCACAAATGAGGGAAAAGAAGTAAACTTAGGTTAGCACGGCTTTTGTAGTCCATCCAGGAAAAGACCTAATTGGCCGTGTATTTTTATTTTATTAATTTCATTGACCTTAGTCCTATATTTTATAATTATTTAATAATTATAATTATGTGTATATATGTATTTAGCTAGTGTATTACAGGTTTGATATGTTAACTCAAGAGCATCCATGATGTGATTCACAAGATCGTCATCTATAAGATGGTTGCCAAGTGTAACCAATTGATCATCCATGAGTTTACCTCATTGAACATAGACTGTAATTGAATCATTGCCACATCAAAGACTAGCTAATTATTTTTGTTGTTGTCCAACTTATGCCTTAGAGCTAGAAGTGTATGTAGTGGCAAGTTTTTGCCATGCTACATATGTAGTATTAGCACCAATATCTATTGAAGCAAGGGTTTAAAGATTAAACTAACAATCTAATCGAAAACCAATTGATCATTATGAAGCCAAAGTAGTTATTTTGATTTTAGCTTGTCATCCTCCTATGGTAATGGAGTAGATAAAGAGCCATCAATGTGTTTAACTAAATTATAAACTCGTAATAGTAGAGTAAGTTGCATTTTTTCACAAAAGATAGTTTGCAAAATTGAATTTCAATGGTAACTGGTGGAAAATATGTGGATGGCTATAGGGAATAGAGGAGAGAGGTGTGGTTGTATTAGCTAGTACAATGGAAGAAGTGGTAATGTTTTTAGTAGCCTTGATGAAAGAAAAACAAAATGGCTTTCTCAGTTAAGAGACTTTAAGCTTTGATAACACAAATCAATTTTTTGTATTCTATATTATTTTCATTAATCATAAGTATGAATATACGTAAGTGTGAAGTACAATAATTGAAGTAGCAAATTAAAGGCCTTAATTAAGAAAATTAATATAAGTAAATGAAATGGTTAATAGAGAGAATCCTATAGATATAGTTAATTACAATATCTAATTAAATGAGATATTGTAAAATATAAGCTTTCCTTAGTAGCATGTGTGAGGCATCAAGAGTCTTGCATAATATATATATAGCCCCAAAATAATTTGAAACTCAAAATACTCCATAATTTATGTAAAATTTAATAGATCAACTAATTACGAGGAAGTTCGAATTCAATGTAATTGTATTTTGGGGATTTCTTATATTTAGTGCAAAAATAGCTATTTTTTATGGGCTTCTATTTGTTTAATGTAAAGGAAGTTGAAGGATATAAACAAATTGCTAACTAGATATTAAACACTAAGCAACAAAATGAACTAGGATTGATTTTAAGAGCAATATTACTCACAATCACATAAAACAATGAAAGAGCTTAATAGATGCTAATATTGTTCATGGTAATCTAATAATCAAGGTTCACTATAATCCAACTAATTAGATTGATAGGCACATGAAGAGATTAGAGAAGATTCTCCTAATAAGTGTAAAGCTTTAGTCTAAACAATTCTAAACCAATATAACTAAATAAATCCCTTTAAATAGTTTAAGGAAATAAAGACAAAATAGTAATTAAATAAAGTTAAAAACAAGGCATCTAGGCTAGACTTCAATGTGCTAATTAGATGCCCAAGAGTTGCTATTTGGATAAGAGCTTAGATTCTTCTATGATTATAGTAACCTATGTTTCTAATTGGATGCCCCAAAAAAGTCAATCGAATAGGGATTCTTGTTATGCCCCAGAATGGGGCCTAGTAGTTTTCACTAAAAGTTATCACATCTTGTATATACCTGTGATGCGAAAACCATCTTGCAAGTTAGAGTTTGCAAGACTCTAGCTAAGTCTCCTTTAGTTGTAATACATATAACTAATTATTATATAAGAATAACTAAGGAGATTGGTAATTCACAATCACTAAAACTGTAGAGAATTAGCATCCCCCACTAAATTGTAAAATTTGGTAGTCACAATCCAAAAGAAGTCTAAGTTCAAGTAAGTTTAAAGGAAAATAGATTTTGAAAGGAAAGAATATATGTGTTTTTGAATTCTTGGTTCTTAACTTATACTAGTTCTTCGATATTTTGACTTTGAAATTGTCATCACTTGGTTCTTGGCCTATTCTCAACTTTAAGCTTAACTTGCAAAAGAGAAGTTGATGGGGGGTAAGTGATCCACGCAAAAAGAGATATAAAATGAGCGTGAATAAATACCGGCAAGTGTACCGGATCGGATCAAGTAATATAGTGAGAGAAGAGTGTCGAACCACGAAGATTGATTAAGTAATAGACCTATATCAATTTCTACTATTATTTAGGCAATGATATTTGATGAGATCAAATGTGAATGAATTATGCTAAATGCGCAAAAAGGGAATTGTGTTTGAAAAATGATGAATTGATGGTGGGAAATAGAATCCACCCTAATTCTACTAATCATATTGCCTTAATGTTATAATAACTCATAGCTATATGGATTTTCACAAGAAATTGACAAAACCTTAATCCTTTATCAAGTTTTAAAGTATCATAACCCCAATTTGATTTAATAGCTCCCACTAATTTAAATCAATGGATGATTCTAATTCACAATCATAAATTTCCCAATTATATGATTGCGTAATATCTTTACAATAATTTCTCCTAATCCCTTAGTGAAAAATTTAATAAAAATATTGCATGAAACACTTAGGTCAATTTCTAATAAAATTCAATAATGCTGCTTCCGCATGAATTATTAAATCTTACTTAGGAATTCCTGATAAAACCTAAATTTCTCTTTCGAGTCATTTACAATTACAAAATACAATTCATAGCAGGACTTCTTATATGAAAATTCCGTATATCTATATGTCCTATAACATGAATACAATAATCATTTTAGTTTGAATTATGGCTTCATCATGTTTCCCACAAGGATGATTTAGAACATTATGGAGTAGATTGCATAAGAACAATTGAAATAAATAGGTGCAATGGAATTCATATTGAATAACAAGAATAAACTAATAAATGGCATAAAAGAAAATAAAGTAAATGAAACAATTGCTATAGTCTTTAAGAGTTTGTTAGAACTTCAATCTTCCGAAATGATTCCTAGAATTCTTCAATTGAAAGCAAACTTCAGCAAAATAACATTCTTTCTTCAAACTAAACTTTGGAATAACATGAGATGTAAAAGAATTAAAGAGAATATAAAATCCTAAAGTTTCTAAGGGAATTCTAATGATTCAAAAGAAAAACAAAGGGTGCTAAAACAAAAGATGCTAAAACCAAGGATGATAACAAGGATGCTAAAACAAAGGATGATAACAAGGATGCTAAAACAAATGATTCTAAAACAAAGGATGATCTCAAGGTTCACACAAGGGGTCTATTTATAGATCCAAAGAGGAGGAGGATAAGGCTGATCTGATGAGGAATTGAGTCAGCAAATTAATTAAGATACGATTTTGGAGAGATTTTCGCAATGGATATCCGAGGAACAATGTAGGCCGGCTCAAAGCCGGCAGCTTTGATGTGTTTTGATGCCGGTTTAATGTAGGCCGGCGGCCTTTGGTAGTAGGCCGGCGGCCTTCAATGCAATCCTCCACTTGCTTCTTCAATTTTGTGAAAAACTCCTCCAATTATCTTGTAATTTACTTTTAGGTCCTCAAAACCTGAATTTTCACAATAAACACCATTAAATATCATTTCTTTATATTTTCTTATAATATTGAAATAAATTTAATATAAATCCAAAAGAAAATATAAGTATAATGTGATCTTATCAACATCCCCACACTTGAACTTTTGCTTGTCCTCAAGAAAAATAATTGAATTAAACAAGAGAAATCTGTCATTGAACTTCTAGTGCCCATTGTTCTGACCATACTGAAACTTGTAACTAGTATATCTAGTTGAAATTTAGTAGTTAATCTAAATAAAACAGATTTTTAATCCCAGTGTTTAACAATCAAAAGAAAAATACATAGTCCATAAGGAAAAACATTCATTTAAACTTCATTGGTTATTAGCAAGTATAATCTCCCTCAATTTTACTTCTCTAAACAAGATAACAAAAAGTGAAAGCATATGGTATTCATTTTTTTCCTTGAATTTCTCCCTTTTAAATTAGTCTTTATTTCACTAATTGTCTTATATTCACATTTTTTTTTTTTTGCCTTAATTGACAGCAGAGTGAGACTTCACTCTTCCGAGGGATCAAAGCTCGCCCATGTCAACCTGTGATAGAAATAAAAATCCGACAAGACCTATCATTAGGGCAAGAACCAAAGGAATTCAAATCTTGGCGTTGAGGGCCTATTTTGAGCAGATCAACCTCGGAATTATTTATATATTAACCTCTTTTCTATTATTCTTGTATTGTGTTTTCCAACAGTCACACTTATCATATTTTATAGGGCGATGGACAAACTCACTCAGACTCAGCTTGTGGGTTATCTATGGACCAACCTGAACCGGCGATGAGTTGGGCCGATGGATCCTATAGAAGACCGGCATCTTGAAGCCCATTTCTTTTATATATTTCTTTTTTTATGAACTATTTTGGTTGTATTTTGGTTTAGGGACACTTTTATTTCCTTGTAATTTTCATTTAGGATTAGCCACCTTAAAAGTGGCAAACTTGTAATTTTTAGCACTTTTTAACCCTAGGAGTAGCAAGTATAAATACTTGCTTAAGAGAGGGTTTGAGGAGGCTTATTTTGCAGAACAAACACTTCACATTTCGTGAGAGGGCTTAGGGTTTTCCTAATTCCAAATTCTCTTATCAATTTCAATCCCAAGAAGTTGAAATTGTGGCGAGTGCAACACTTGAAATTGTGATTATATCAATTTCATTTTGTTGTGATTTCTTTTCTTCTCTAGTGTGTCATATCTAGGGTTGAATTGAGATATTTCTTGGTCAGATATCCTTGTTGTTATTCACGAATTCTTGTGATTATTTGAAGGAATTATCATATTGATCCAATTCATCTTTAAGGATTTCCTTGATAACGTGATTTTCACCATTGGAAAGGGATTGTTTTTTATGATTTTTCTTTGTCAAATTGAGGCTTCATTTGCGTGGATTACATGAAATTAGAGTGTTGTTAGAAGGAATTTTCATTGAAGTATTCTGATTATATCATTGGTTGTTTGAATTTCATCCTTTCATCATTAGGGTTCATTTGAAAAGTGTCATTTTTTGATCCGATTTTGCCTTGACTTGAGATAGTTTTTCTTAAGTCCTTTGGATGTGCTTTTAAGTGTGTTTAGGCACATCATCTTTTTGGTATCAGAGCACATGTTGAGAGAAGGGAATTGGTTTCATTTGATTTCATGGAGTTGATCATCCATTAGGGTTAATTTAGTGAAAACCGCAATTGTGTTTGATTGCTGTGGTTTTGAGCTTGTGAAAATTACCTTGTCTTGGAGTTTATTTTGCTTTTTGTTGGAGTTGGTTTGGGAAGCTTGTTGCATCATTTTTAATCACTAATTTTCGTGGAAGGGCAGAAGTATCAAGTGTTGTTTAATTCAACAATTTTGGAACTTGCAAAACTTACCAAAATCCTTTGCCGTGGCTATGTTGTAGCGTAGAGGAAGATGTGTAGTTTGTTGCTTTGAATTCCATTGTGTAATTCTGAATTGGTGGAGTACAATTTGCAGATTGCATTGAGTTTTGATTAGTAAGGAATTATTTGAATTCAAAACATATGCAATTAAGTTGTGGGAGTTAATGATTGCTATATGTATTTGAATTCATTGTTACCAATTGAGGAAGGCTTGCAATTAGTGTTGTGAATCCTTGTGCAATTCGGAATTGGAGCATTTGAAAATTCCAGATTTGAAGTGTGTGGAAGGATAAGCATCCATTTGAAATTCAAATACCTTCTTTAAGTTTGAGAGCAATTCATTGAGTAGCATTGAATAAGTGTTATTTGAATTTGAATTGTTTTTTACCATTTGTGGAGAAGGT
>JBBMOL010004155.1:0-11820 GCA_037954665.1 Laguncularia racemosa | reverse complement strand
CAATTAAAATGAAGCAAATTTTTTTTTTTTTTTTGTGTTTTTTTTTAAGGAAAAAAGGGTTTTTGGTTTTATCAAAAAGGGGGAGAAATTGTTATGTTTTTTTTAAAAAAGTTTTTTGGGATGAAAAAAAAAATGAAACAAAATTTATTTTTAATGAAGTTCATTTAGTGTACATGAATAATTATATTTACAATTTGACTAAGAGTTAGAAGATCAAAGAATAAGTGAAGGAAAGTTACGTTGTTTTTAATTACATAGAAGATAAGTCAAAATATGTTACTGTTACGAGTTCTTATAAATAGGACAACTTTATATATTAACGTTAGTTGGTTAACTATCAATTTTGAAGACTCGACTCTATTTATTGAAGGTATTTAAGTAATACATTCAATCCATTTCACTAAAGTAAGACAAATATCCATGGGGACCTATGTGTTTAATTTTGGAATTAAGAGATTGAGTTAAATTGTTCATGATTAATTTTGTATATTTGGTTCTACTACAAGAAGATGAATATTTAGATAATATGTTTCACTAAAGTAGGAAAAATATCCATGGAAATCTATGTGATTAATTATGGAATTAAGATTTTTAGTTAAATCATGATAAATTCATGATTAATCTCATATATTTGGTTTCGCTATAAGAAGATCAATATTAAAAGGATTATGTCAAAGATCACATACCTTTGTGAATTCAAGGATGAGAGAAAGAGTTCTTGGACATTCATCAAAATTAGTAGATAATTGATTTCATCAATAGATTTTGTGTAGATAATATATATCACAATGTAAGGATGAAACTGGACTACTTTCGATAGAATTCCCATGACATATTATGAAGATATCAGATTTAAAATTCAAAATTTAGAAGATATCTACAAATCTCTAGGGATATTTTTGAAATGTTTAAAGCAAGATTACGGTAACAAACTTTCTAGTTGAAGACAAATCAGTGATGTAGCCATTACTCTTCTGCGAATAAATAGAGGCGAAATCCAAAGATTCATGATATAAAAGAAAATATAGAGTAATGCAACATTTTTTTATATGAAAAAAAGTATTATCAGAACTTAGAGACTAACTCAGAAGCTACTTTGTCTTTTACTTATTTTCATAGTACACTCGAATTAATTTTTAAAGGATACAAATTCTCATTTCCTCATCTGTTCTTTTTTATTATTATTATTAATTCTTGATAGCTAGATATGTGTATTTGTGAGAGCTTACTTGTAACTCTATGGATTTGTGAATAGTCTTAGAGATAGGCTAGATAGGCAGAGTAGGGTGTTTTTGAAGTGAAAGTTTTAGTAGAACAATTGTAATCTCTCAAATTTATTTCGAATTAGTGGAACGATACCAATGTAGAAGACCGGGTCCCTGATAGTAGAGCTGGAAGAGAGGATCGATGCTTAAGGTAGAACCTCTATAAATAGCTTGCCTGATTCTCTACTCTCTATATTTTAATTTCTATTCTATAATAGCTTGTAATTGTTTATAAATACTTGTCATGCTACAATTAAACTGAGTAGTCAAAGGGGTTCTTTTTTTTTTTTAACTAGAAAAATTTCTTTTAAAAAATTTAGCAAGTAATCAATTCACCTCCCCTCTTGATTACTTCATTCAGGACTAATAATACTCTATTATTCTTGATTCCAAAAGCTATTATCACATCATCTCTTATTCTATCCCAAGATTTTGAAATTTTCTTGCAAAATAATCTATTGAGGGGAGTTAGTCAGATAGAAGTGCAATACTCTCAATACTACATACGCACGAACAATTCCATAGTAGAGCAGCAATCCTACTCGATTACTTCCAGTGCACCCTATAGTAGTGATGACATCCAAAACAATGCAATGTCTCATGCAATACATGTTGGATTTTATATTAGCCAAATATCATTATGTTAATTCGATTTAGATAGCCAATCAAATTAAACAATTGAAATGAGACAACTAACTCACAAGAAAATAAAATTTCACAATAAATCAACATATAAAACAAGATCAACAATAATATATTACCACCTAATTTCATCAACCATTCCATCACTTAGGCTATCAAACATCAAATATGTACTTCCTTATCAAAACGAAAACAATCAAATGTCACCCTGCTTTGAAACATTCTCAGTTTGCCACAATCTAATTAATTAGCACTTCAATACATGACCACTCATATACATCACATCATTATCCATCACAAATGCTAAATCCACATCGCTACAATCTAAACTTTATAATTAAATTTTCCACAACAAGAAGAATCAAGCATTACATGTCATGGATAAAGTAAAGAAGACTAGATCATCCATCAACCATTCACTTATAATCGCAATGAAGCAACCCATGTTGCACTACTTCACATGTTCAACAACCATGCCCCTAACCCATCAACTGTAAAATCAACCAATTAGGATTGATTTATAGCTTAATTCCATCAATTATTCAATTAGCCAGCCATGAAACATCAATTGTTTACACCCATCAGCAATAACAAAATCATCCATTTTACTCAACCAATAGATTACCACTTATCAAGCATATTTTAATTCATTCATTCATTCACAACTATATTTCATCTTTCAATTTATAATGTATACATATACAAATCTATATTTATACATATATATTGTCTAACAATATTTGTATATATAAATAAGGTTTTTTTTTTTTTTTTTTTGAAAAAAGCCAGTAGGGCTGTTTCTTTTATTGATTCCTTCAAAAACACCTTACAGTTAAGCAGTATTTAGTAATACTGTACAAAAAAGGAAAGACATTCCTCCAGCTGGAGGAAGTAAACAAAGGGGCAGTAGGTTAGCTTGTGATGGGAGCTATCTAGTTCTAATGTATGGACATCCAGCAGTATCTAGAAGGTAGATGCCTTTGAGCTTTCCGGGAGGTCCTGCCAGCGCTCGATAGTGGTACTATCAGGTTGTGTTGCATGATGAGAAAGGCCTGTTGCTAGAGCATTTGTTTCGCTGTATACATGGACAACAGATGCTGATAGTAGCTGCATCAGGTTTTTTGCTTCCGTTATTTTGATGGATAGTTTCCACGGACACTCTATACCTTCTTGAAGATAAGACACTAGTGACTTGTTGCTGGTTTGGATCTGTATTGGGGAGATATTGTTGGTAGCACATGAGTGTAGGCCGAAGAGGATACCCTCCAGTTCTATAGATATTGCCATTGATGTGTCCATTACACATTTCATGTTTGAATGTATAAACGAACCATCGTTTCGTCGCAAAGTATAAGCCCAAGCCGCTCTCGCCGGATTTTTGGAAACAGCAGAGTTAATGACATAACTTGATGGGGGTCTCAACCATTTAATGGTTTTTCTTGTTTTCACCCTTACCTCCAAGATGGTTGCAAAATGGTTTTTGATTGCTGCAGCTTCTTGCGCGGTATGTACTTTGGGGGAGTAGGATCTGAGCGTTAGGGCTAGCTGGTCTTTGACCCTATGATAGAGTGTTCCAACTGATGTTATGCGTCCTTCGAAGATCATTATGTTCCTCGCCTTCCATATTTCCCAGCAAATGAAGGCTGGTGTTAGCTGACATATTAAGCTAAACACTGTGCCTGTTGGATGCGCTTGGAACCAATTTTGTATCATATTCCACAAGCCAGCGACCGGAGGGATATGGATGTCTAGCCAGGTAGCCATAAGAAGCCATAGGTCGGTAGCCACTTTGCATTGGAGGAAAAGGTGTTGTATGGACTCTATTTCGCTCAGACACAAAAGGCATCGAGAGGGGTTCTGGGTGAATCCAAATCTGCAAAGAACTTCTGGAAAGGCATATAGTTTGTTGAATAATCTCCACATGAATATGCAAATCCGAAGAGGAAGAAAACGATGTTTAATTTTCTCAAAAATTTAGATGGGTTGTTGCCTCTGCCTGACCACTTCATATGCTGACTTGTAGCTGAACGCACCGGTGACGGATGGCATCCATATGCGTTTGTTGCCTTGTACACAGGTGTTCTGTTCTGCTATATTTTGTATGAGTTGAAGACGTCGCCATGAAGTACGTTTCCTTGATGATTCAGACAATGAGCTAATAAAATTTGCCCAAAGACTTTTGCCTTGCTTAAACTTCCACCATAGCTTCAATGATGCAGCTTTGATTAAGGAGGAGAAATCTCGGATGCCGAGTCCATTTTCGTCTGATGGAAAAGTGATTCTATGCCAAGCCCTCCAATGTTTGTTGTTACCATGGTCTGAGGATCCCCATAGGAATTGTTGACATTTGTGCTCAAGCTTCTTTATCACTGATTTGGGGGGTTAAATTGCTGTGAGCGTGTGAAGTGGAATTGCTTGTAACACATGACAGATAAGTATTACTCTACCGCCAGGTGATAGGAGCTTGGTGGACCAATGGCTTAGCTTCCTTTCATAATTGTCGATTAGGTGTGAGAAATAATGTTCTTGTGCTCTGCCTCTGTAGAGTTGGCATCCTAGATATTGGAACGGAAAGGAGCTATCCGGAATTCCAAGAGAAAACGAGACTTGTTGGATGTAGATTGGGGGGCGGTTGTTGGGGGGGATTAAAAAAATCTTATCCTTGTTGATTTTTTGTCCAGAGCCTAGCTCATAATTCGAAAGAAATCTGTTGAGATGCTGCAAGGACCTTTTGTCGCCACGAGTGAAAATTAAGACATCATCTGCAAAACTTAGGTGCGTTATTTTGACTGAGTTTGATGAGGGAGTATGAAAAGGAAATATTTGCCCTGTCTCTTGAAGGTGTTTTAGTCCGCGAGATAAGGCTTCTGAGGCTAGCAAGAAGAGGTATGGAGATAGTGGATCCCCTTGTTTGATGCCCCTAGATGCTTGGAAGAAGCCAACTGGACCTCCATTTAGTATGATTGAAAACCAGGCTGCTCTGAGATTTCCAAGGATAAGTGATACAAAATGGTGTGCAAATCCAAATTTGATCATTAAGTTCTGGAGGAAGGACCATGATACCCGATCAAAAGCTTTCATCATGTCCATCTTGATTATCAGGTTTCCGCCTCTTGAGGGATGATCTAGGAATTGGGCGAGATCTTTGGCAAGGAGTATGTTTTCTGTGATGTCGCGACCTTTTAGGAAGGCTGACTGCTCCGGTGAGATTATGGATGGTAGAACTAGCTTCAACCTTTCAGTTAGTACCTTTGTGAAAATTTTGTTCAAAAAATTGCAGAGGCTTATCGGTCTGTAATCCGCAAATGATGTTGTGGTGTGCTTTTTAGGTAAAAGGACAATCAGAGTGCTTGCTACAGATCTGGGAATTGGAGTACCAGCCATAAAATCTCGAATTGCAGCTAAAAGATCTTGTTCAATTATATCCCAGCAGGAGCGGTAGAAGTAACCTCCGTATCCATCCACGCCAGGTGAACTGGCCTCATCTAATCCAAAGACTGCTTGCTTTAGTTCTGGGCCCATGATGGGACGCAGCAATGCCCTGTTGTCTTCGAGTGTAATCAAGCTCGGGATGTTAGCAAGCAGCCTTTCCTCGGCTCCAGCATCGTCATCAACTGGCTGTTGCCTTAAAAGGTGAGTGAAGAATAGGATGGCTTCTTCTTCTAATTCAGCAGGGGATGATATCCAATCACCTCTTTCATTTCTGACTTTATGAATCATCATTTTGGTCCTACGGTTTGCAACAGAGGAATGAAAGAGAGCTGAATTCTCATCTCCCTCTTTGAACCATCTCATCTTGGATTTCTGTTGTATATAGTCCGTGTGTTCCCTGAGGCGTGAGAATAGGTTGGATTTGGCCTTTTCCAGGTTGAGTCTGTCTTCTACTGCTCCAATCGCTTCGTACAGCTGTTCTAGATTAGAGGCTTGGGCTTCCGCGTTCTTCAGATTTTTGAAAACATCCCCAAATTGGTTTTTATTCCAATCCTTAAGCCTAGACTTGAGTCTCCGGAGTTTGAGTGAGAAAGCTAACATGCCATAAGAGTCTGTAGGCTGAGACCAATTCTCCTTGATGATTTCAAAGATTTCCTTTCTTCTGAGCCACATCTTCTGGAATCGAAATAGGCTTGGCTTGGATGATGCTTCTTTTTGGCATTGGAACAAGATAGGGCAGTGGTCTGAAGAAGCTCTATTCAAGTGTTGAATGGAGTTTACCTGAATCGAGGAGATCCAATCTGTTGAAAAAAGCAAGCGGTCGAGTTTCTTGAAAACCGTTCCATTGGATCTCGCTCCTTGCCACGTGAACTCGTTCCCCACGGTTGGGAGTTCAATGAGATTGCATTCGGTTATGCAATTGTTGAAATCAGAGATCGCCCCCTGGTTAGGAGTGGAGTTTCCTTTGTATTCATTTATTGAGCGGATAACATTGAAGTCTCCTCCTATTAGCCATGGCATACCTTGAGAGGACCTGGAGAGTGTTTACATTGTCGACCATAAACTCAAGCGGCCTTGTGTTGTGGAGGAGGCATAGACGACAGAAATCAAAATTGTGGTGGGAAGATGATGGTGGGTAACTTCCAGGGATAGAACTTGCTCGTGATCAGTTGAGGATAACACAGAGTATTCATTGGAGATAAGAATCCAAATTTTGTTGTTGGCTGAAGAGAGAGTTGTAGAGAGATTGAATTTATTTCTCAGTGCTTGGAGGACAGCAGTGTTTGCCATTGGTTCGAGAAGGGCAACTAATGATATTCTATGAGATTGTATTAAGAATTTAAGACGACGTTGGGAAGCTTTGTTGGCAATCCCGCGTACATTCCAAAAAAGCATATTGATCATTTAAAAGGGGGGGTGTTTGGGGTCACCAGATATCCTCGCGGAGCGCCGAGGGTTTGTTAGACAAAAAGTGACCCTCTTCGTTGGGCTGGAGTTGTGTCTGTGTTTTTTGGTGGTGGTAGTTTCATCATCAGATTGTGTCAAGCGAGGGGGTTTTTGTGTTGTCACTACATCTTCATATGCATAAGTGGAATCCCCTAAATGTCGATCATAATCCATTTCCTCATTACATTGATCAGTATCCTCAGTGAGCACATTGAAGTAAGATGGTGTTGTCACCAGTGGATCAGTAGACATATTGGGTAGTTCGATATATAGAGATGCAATAGTAGTAGTGATATTTTCAGATGGAGAAGTAGGATTGGTTTGTAGCGATGTGGTTACCTAGGATGATGTTGGGTCGGCTGGTATCCTGTTTGCTTTGGAATGGTTGTTGTGCCGAAGTTGTTGCTTGGAGTGTGCTATTGTTACTTCTTCCGGTTTTTCTTTGGTAGCTTCGACTTGGGTAGAGTCCTCTATAGCAGGGGGTTTGGATGTGTTGTTCCTTGAAATTATCTTGTCCACCTTGGCAATTGGTTCTATCACTTTGTCCTTGGATCTGTCCATGAGTAAGTTAGTAGGTATTGGCATTACCTCAGAGGGTTTGTCAGCTTGTTTTTCAACGGGGTCCTGGAGTGTGCCGGCTTTGTTCGAAGTTTGAAGCCCAGATGAGTTGGAGGGTTTGTCCAAATCCTGAGACGGGGGTTTAGGCTCGGCCGTGATGGTTCTCCTAGGTGCAGTAGTAGCAGACTTCAGTCCTTGTTTTCGACAGTTTGCTGCCCCATGACCAACTGTGTTACATTGACGGCAATATAGGGGGAGGTTTTCATACCGTACCTTTTGAAAAAAGATCTCGTCTCCTTCACCCAATCGAAGATGTGTTGGTAGATCTGTTAACAGATCGACTTCGATGCAGAGTCGGGCTATAGAGGGCCGAGTTTTCTTCTTTGTAGCTTCGTCCAGTTTGAGAGGTGTTCCAATCATTAGGGCTAGCCGGCGCAAGTAACATTCTTCAAACAGATGAATCGGGAGGTTTTCTAGTGAAACCCAAACGGGAACGAGGGATGATTCCTTATCTGGACGAAATGAGGGCGTCCATTTTAGGATCCTCATCACGTATGAGTCCATGGTCCATATGGCTCTAATCCAACATCGTTGGTAGTCGTCTTCAAGGTCGAAGTTGATGAGGATGTGGCGAAAATCAATAGCTCCGATGGAGAAACTTCCTTTGAATCCTATTCTATCGAATTCTTTCTTTAGAGTGTCCATCTTCGGTCTTCCCTTAGAGAATTTACCGATTAGAGCTAATCGGAAGGGTTTTGCGAGCTGCTCGCTTTCGGTCTTGGTGATGATGAAGGTGGGTTCGCCTTTGTAGATGGTGGGCATGGATGTCATGGTGAAATCCAGGGGTGTTGTTGTAAGGGTAGTGGGAGTAGAGGGGCCTCCAAGGAGGGCTTTTGCATAGGACGGTGCCACTATGGGCGGGGCCGTCTGCGGGGATGGTCTGCCACTGGACATAGTTGCGGCGGCTATGGCTATTTTGGGAAAAGGGTAAAAAACCCTAGTTCAGAAAGGCATGGGTTCGAGAGCACATCTCTGGAACTTCAATAAAAAAAAATATCTATATATATATACAAATAAGGTTATTTTTCTCTATCTTTATTAAATAATAGGTAGCTATTTATATTTAGATTTGCAAATATTTGCATGTATTAATATAATATATACTACCAATTGCAATTATTATATAATATATAATATTTATTAGTGATTATCATGTAATACTATTTGCAATTTTTTTTATTACAATATGTAATATTATTTGCAACTATTATACATTATATAATATATAATATACATGGCAACCATGGTGTGGGGAATGTGAGGGTATATATATCTATATATATACATGAGACCAACAATATACATCACATTGTCATCATTCACACTTCCATTCATAACTTCATTGTCTTAATCTAACAACTCCTCTATTATTATTATTATTATTTTATTTTATTTTACACTATACGAAATGAAATTGGTAAGTAATCCAATACATTCTATTAAATTATAATTGTATATTAATCCAAAATCCTTATATATACTTTATTTGTATTTTATACATAAGCTTATGGGTTTAGGAATAAATAAATAAATATATATATATATATATATATATACAAATAACCTTCACAAAGAAGGTTTTAGCTAAGAAAAGAAGAGAAGAAAATAAATAAATAAGTAAATTAGGTGAGCTTGTCTCCTAATTTCAATATTATTTCATTTTTTTTATAGTGATCAACCATATAGAAATAATAAAATTTATAATCATAAATATATACATATATGAATATATATGTATATATATATATATATACACACATACATACATTTATATTTAGGTTATATATATATACTTTATATTAAACTTAAACTTCTTTTCTATAAACTATTATTAGGTTTATATATATTGTATATATATCATACTTTATATTTGTTGGAAGAGGAAGAAAGAAAAAGAAAATGAAAAGAAAAGCAGAAAGAAAAGAAAAAAAATATTAAAAGTATCATTAGAAGAAAGCAAACACAAGAAAAGAAAAGGAAGAAAGAAAGAAAAAATAGAATGAATAGAACAGAAAGAAAAGCGGAAGAAGGAAAGAAAAAAGGGAAAAAAATATCATAATGTTATAGCAGCTAAACATAACAAATTATACACATATACAACTATATTGCAATCAATATATAAATATTATAGTATATCATAGAGTTTTCCACTTATCTCGATTTTTTAGTTTTAAAACTTAAAAGAACCCTCAAGAAGTTGCATAAATTCAGTTCTTTTATCTAGTGACGAATGAATAACAAAGTTAAAGCTAAATTTAGTAGTTAAACTCATTAAAAAAAATGAAATGAGGGGAGAGAGAATACACATGGATTTAAGGAAAAAGTAGTGGATAAATATCTAATTATTGTTCGTTTACCGAACTCTTCAATGCGAAAATAAATGAATATGATCAATATAGTATCGCTACTGCAACGTTATTACAATGATTTCAACAATAAAATATTTAAAAAAAAATTGCACGAATAGAAATGTGACCATGCGATCGCATTGGCCTAGTACAATCAATTGTTGTTGTCATACCAAAACTGTGCTTGGAGATTGTCAACAACTTTCTTATCAACTTGGAATGCTTTGGCTAGGACATCATCCCAAATGGCTGGCTTCGATCCGAAGACTGCATTAGCAATTGTAGTTGTTCCGGGGAATTGACTGCTCAAACCAGCGAAAGCTACCGCTTTGGTTTTTCCCACATTGAGTTGAAAGTGGATTGTACCAATTGGAAACACGAATACGTCTCCAGGGTTCAGGACTTTGGTAATGAGCTTGTTTTCTAGTTGGTTGGACAAGACAAACCCAACATAAAATTGGCCCTCGATGACCACTAGAATCTCAGTTCCACGGGGATGAATGTGGGGTGGGTTAAGGCCATAAGGAGCAAAGTCAAGACGGGCCAAGGAGATACCGAGTGTATTGAGACCTGGCAAATTCTCGACTGTGACAGCGGTAACGTTTGATCCAAGTGGGTTGTTTGTGTTTCTAGGAGTGTTTAGCCCTTGGAAGAGAAAATCTTTGGCTCTTACTTCGTTGGGATCTTTGCACAACTTCCCATTTACAAACACTGTCCCAAACGAAAAATATGGTCAAGATTTAATATTTGCTACCAAAACACAGCGTTAAAACCAAAGTTGTTTAATTCGTAAATAGTTCCAAAGATTTAGAGTTTATACCTCCATCTACAGGATTCTTGATCGCAACACAAATGTCTTGAAGGGGACTGGGATCATATGCTAAAGAAGTGGTGGTTGTCAATGCCAAGAGTGTGAGGACGAGAATGGATTTCATTTTGCCCGGAATATGGATCTACTAATACTGATATCTGTCTCTTAAACTTCAAGTGCTTTTGCTAATCGTGTGAGGTGATGCAAGGTTCCATTAGCTATTTATAGGGGCAATCGTATATACTAAGCTGATAGCTCGTTACTTGATGACACAAGAAAACAACCAAGTCTTGTATGGTTTATTAGTTGAATAATTGGGATGAATCGTTCAAAAACTACCCCAGCATGGATATGCCTCCTCATCTTTCCAGAGTACGCGCAATCTTTACTTTGTATTCGTTCATTTATATATTATCCTTTTAGTCTTTTTCGTCCTTGAATTTGTCAAGCTTGAGGAAACGTGCATATAAACCTGCAGGCGTCGTAATAATTTTTAAATTTTAGCAACTATGTTTCTTCCAAGTATAGCATTCTCATTTCTATATTTTATTTCTTCAACGGTGTCAAAAGAATTTGTAAACTAATGTATAGATTACTGAATATAATATCTCTATCTTGGTTGGTCAGCACTCCCAAATACGGGGAATAACAAATAAAAGTTGGTTTTCATACCAGGAAAGGCCGTAAGGATGTTTCGGAGTTTCTTCTAACGAAGGAAAAATATTCAAGGTGAGGGATTTGTACTTTTAAATTACAAAGATTTCAAGAAAGGAAGCTCTCCAAAAATTCGGAGTTTGCTATTTGCATTTGCATTAAATTGTGTGCTTTTATTTCCCTGTTGTCCTCTTCAACGATACCAATGAGCCACATAAATTAATTATTAGTATATGAGTATTAATAAAATTTTAATATATGAAAACATAGTTTTTCAAAAAATATCCATCATATAATAATAAATAATTGATATATACACATCACTCATCCAAATTCTTAATATCAATAAATCTTGTTCGTTGTCGGAGCTTATGCTTGAGCAATCATGTGGCCTTTATAGTGGAAATATTTTATCCATGCAGTCCCATGATTTATCCGTTTTAGGTCTTCGACCTAATGTCTTGGTGTCATGTTATTTTTATTTTAGGCACTTGTTATTTATATTGCTTCCAATTTAACGTAGGTGGAAAAGAAGTTAATTAATATATGGGGGTATAAGGGACCCTCTAGATCAATTCTAATAGTTATTAGTTAAGAGTATAAA
>JBBMOL010004154.1:0-11825 GCA_037954665.1 Laguncularia racemosa | reverse complement strand
TTTTTTTTTAGGATTTTTTTTTTAGAATTAAAGCAACAATTTGGGATTATATACATATTTTCAGAATCTATATCAACATCTATGTAACACTAAATTACGTTTTGTAAAATACGTTATAACTTGTAATCCCTTATTATTTTCGTAAGTTATCAAAATTTCTATTTGAGCATAAATTACTGTTAATTGCATGGAAAAATAAAATGATTTGGTAACTTTCATACTACACATTTTCGTTAAATATTGTGTTAATGGGTTAACTTGCTCTTTAATTGGATGAATATTGCTAGAGTGGCGGCTTGGAAAGAGGAAAATGTTAGTCATTGCCTTACCCACACTTATTAGGGAATTAAATAAAAAAAAATTATTTTATTATCTGTTTCGTATATAATTAATTTTAAAATATAAAAAAAAGTTTTTTTTAATTCCTTAATAAGTGTTTTAAGAATACAACCTTTGAACTAAATATCATTAAGAAGTCATATTTTAAATCATTTTAAAGTTGAAAAGTTTATACCTAATAATCTCTTGATAGATTTGCAAACATCATATTAGAAAATGAAAGTACGATGCTATCACTTTTTAGGATTACTCATCCTTTATATCTTTTTAAACATGAATAAAATTCTTATAAAAATTAGATTTTTTTTTTTTATTTTTGTAAAAAAGTTCAAATAAAGTTTTCTTTTTTCAATAAGTAAAATATAATTCATAAATTTTTTAATCAAAAATAATGAACTTTCACCTCTCAATTCCTATTTCTTAATCACTCTTTTCACCATGAAATAATAAGAATATAAAATAAATAAATAAACATTTAAACATCTAATTTACAAACTGAAACAGATTACGAGGTTTCAAATTCAGACTGAAACAGTGAAGACAACCCATCTATTGGTAACGCTATGAGTTCTTTGGAGGGTTGAAAAACATCTTTTAGAGTTTTTTTGGCGGGAAACAAGCACCCGAATAATAAAAGCGAAGCTTTGCTATAAATGCATCCATTAATGATTATGTATATATGTTCTTTCTTCCTGTCGAAAATTTGGCTAATTGGTGTAGATTATGCTTTACCAACAAAACAAAGCTTTCATGAAGCTCAGGGACTGGCATCTTCCGTTCTGTCTGTTAATCCTACTGAGAGAACAAATTGTCCCCCTTGTAATCCTAATGGATTCGTGACCACATATGCCAAACCTGATCCACGGGAACCATTTAGAAAAGAGTATCCGTAAATATGTTTAACAGATGGATACTGCAAAAACAGGAGGGTGGAAAGATCAGACAGACAGACAACTCCTATATGGAAGCAGGACATGTCGATGGGAAAATTAATTAAAGGAGATAGTAAGGAGAGAACATCATAAATTTTGAAGCAAAAAGAGGGAACAGCTCACGAGAGCAACTCATAAGAACATTAAATGTAACGATAAATGGGAACCCTTTTCTAGTTTTTGAGTCGTAAAGTGCACTTACAATTGACTGGCAGTAAGATTGAATGTCAAAATTGCTATCTGTCATGTTTCTCAGTTCCCTTTCTCCGTGGAATTTTCCCTCTAGAACACACACGTATTTTATTTTCTTCATCCTAATCCTGTAGTTATAATCTATACAAATAAATATAGATCAACAAATCTAAGTGTAGAGACTAAAAAAAGAGGAAGAGTAACTTTCATACAAACATTTGGTTAAACATTGCGTTAATGGGTTAACTGCTCATTTATTTGGATGAATACGCTAGAGTGGCGGCTTGGAATGAGGAAAATGTTTAGCCGCCCGCCGCTTAACCGCGCGTATTAAGAGCGTAAGAGGATTAACTTAAAAAAAAGTAATTTATCATCTATATTTTATATAATTAATATTAAAAAGTGGTAAAAAAGGTTTTTTTTTTATTCCTTAATAAGTGGTTTTAAAGAAATATGAGACTCTGGAATAGTAAAAATTACGAAATAATGTTGTTTAACCACCAGAGATACAGGAGAAAAAAACTGTTTGGCACAGCTTTATCAACAATTAATAAAGTGGTAATAAATCAAATATTAATTGTATCATCAAGCGTCCCAACATCCCATTATATTGAATTTAGTTTATATGGTAATATAAAAAAATATAAAAGATATAATTATAAATTAATAAAAATAATAAAATAAAACTGAATTCAAATAGAATATAGAGTACAAATAATCTTCAATTCCCGCCTTTAATCTTTTTACGGCCTTGTGAGCTAGAAGACTTATAAAAATAAAACTTAACAAAATGAATGGAATGCTTTTACCTAAAGCTAAAACTCTCTGTGCCAATCCACTCATCTCTGTCAAATGCTCCTTAAAATGCCCCAAAACTTGTTCATCAATCTGCCCCCTTTATTGAAATTTTGAAAATCATCATTTTCAAGCTAACACAATTTCTTCTTTCTTGGCTGCATGCGCCTTGCCCTTAGCCCATACTTGTGACCAATGATGGATGCAAAGCTTCGAGCTTCTCTGACTTTCCACCCCCAAATGCAAGAAAAAACAAATACCAAGGGGCCCCCACTTTAATCTATCCTTTGATACAGATGCAAATTTGTCCACGAAAGCCCTCCACACTTTTTTATTATTTTTTTCCCTAAAATGGGTGGTAGAAATGATCGAATGAGTGTCCTGTTGAATCTTGATTAACCAATTTGAAAATCATCACAAATAATTAATTCTAATCTTTTCATGTTTAATTATTAAAAATTAAATTCATAAACATGCGGAAGCCTACTTGATCTATTTGCGATCCACAATTCTTAGATTTTATGGTGGCCGTTCAAATCAATACGTTTTTTCTTTGAGAGATCCATTTTGTTTTTCTCTTCTATAAGTCTACCTGAAGATGTATTCAAAAAGACAAAAACGGTACTTAAACCTAGGACCATAACCACTATTTAATATTGATAACTAAATGTATACCTTTTTTGGAATTTTTATTTTAGTGCATCATAAAAATAGAAACAACCCATAAGAATTTCTACCCATAAAAGTGTCATATCCCATTAGATACATTAAAACTCATATATCCAAATCATATTGATCACTGTTTAATTGAGCCTATTTAACTTAATATGACCAGCCCAGCAACACATAAAGTTTCACATATAAGGCCAACGTAGATTAAAGGATCCAGACAATCTCCCTCTTGGACTGTATGTTAACTTTACACTCATGTTATGCAAACCATATGGCGCTCAATTTTGCTGTCATGAACCGAATGTATCTATAACCAATCCGACCAGGTCACAATTCTGCATATAATTGAATAACCTGATCATGAAAAGTATGTGTAGCAAGAAAATTCCATGCAATGTGATCTTAACATGTCTATTTTTCTACTAGTCCCACCATAAACCTTATGAGATCAAACCATAAACAAAAAACAAGTGTAGCACAAATACTTTATTTCTGCAAAGATATCCTCAAAACCAAATAAACCAAACAACTTATTAAAGTTTGTCCTAATGACAAAATGCATTCAAGGTAACAAACTCCCACTAAAACTTAATGTCACATTAAGGTCATGACACCCATATTAGCAGTGTGCACGAGAAACACTTTGGGTTGTCACTCCTTTATTGAGCGATCCGCGATCAAAGAGTTTGTTGCTATATGCCCTATAGACAACTGTTCACTCCGAACTCTTTCTTTACTACTAGGAACTTAATGTCTAGTGCTTTCACTTCGTTGAGCTCCTATTGTTGTTAGAATTATAGAACTACAGACTTATAGTCACAAAATAAATTAAATGTGGCCTATTAATAGTATCCACATTGCGTAGCCTTGGAACAAAATTCGCAACCATAATTCTCTAATTGGATGCCTCATAACATACTACAAAACTCTTACTTCCATATAAGAAGAAGCAACAAGTATTGTTTTATATGCTCTTCCAAGAGATGGCTCCCCCAGCCAACAAATAAATGTAGCCTGATGTAGACTACCTACTATCTTGGCATCCAGCAAAATCGAAATCAAGTAACCTAACATCTCGATTTGAGCTGACTTCCGATGGTAAGCGTGTAATCTTTTGTTCTCTGTAAGTACTGCAAGACCTTTGGGCTGCTTTCCAATGGTCTAATAATCCTGGATTACTCAAGTATCTCTGCCCAACATTTCCTGTAATTACCAATATCTGGACCAAGGTAACTAAACCTGAGCATACATTAGCTACCTACAAACTGATGCATAGGTAATCTTTTGCATTACCTTTTTCACTCCCCTCAAATCATTCTAGGGCACTGACTAGACTAATTTTTCTCCCTGAAGCTACAGGTGTATCACTTTGTTTGCATTTTGCATACATACCTTTTGAGTACCTTTCGATCTAGCACTTTTGTGATAATCCAAGAGTACCTCAAGAGCAATCTCGATGTTTTTGTATTCCTAACCAAAAGGTCATCACCAAGATCCTACCATCTCTAAATTCTCAGCTGAAATCCTGTGGTTTTGTGCATTAACCTATAACGTATGCTGGCAAGCATATATCATCAACATATAAACCAAGAAATATGCTTGCTCCCACAAAACTTATGGTATATACAAGCTATCGACCAAAAATTCGTCTCAAAACCTCAAGGCGAAGTGATCACTTGATGAAAATAGAATACCATTGTCGAATGCATGCTTAAGTCCAAGATGGATTTCTTAAGTTTACAAACCATATTCCTTTGATCTCCCCGATACAAAATTTTCCGGTTGTTACCATATAGAACGTCTCATCAATGTCACCATTGAAGAAGGCGACCATTACATCCATCTTGATGAAACTCAAGATCGAATAGTGCCCATTAATGCCATTATAAAAAATCCTAACAAGTCTTCAAAGAAACCTGTGGAGAAAGTCATCCATATAGTCGATGCCTTCTTTCTTTCTATGTAAAGCCCTTGCAACAAGACGACGTATACTTCTCCACATGCCTTTTAAATCCCTCTCTTTGGTCTTAAATATCCAATTGCAGCCATGGGCTATCGTACCTTCTAGCAATAGGACAAGATCCCAAACGTCATTTCTTTCATAGACCTTATCTCTCCATTCATGCATCAATCCCACTTTTTGAGATTTAGAACTTTCAATAAGCTTGACAAAAGTTGATAGGATCATCTTCCATCATTCAAATGTCAACCTCAATTTCTTTTGAAGAAATACAATGTATGTCATCTGGCAACTCACTCCTACTTTGTCTAGTGATCTTCCTCAATACCTAGGTTCTTGAGGTGGTAAGTTTGTTCTTCTGGAAACATATCTTGAATGGGAAACACAGTATTGTCTTATTCTATTGTGTCTTGAAGAAGATCGGATAGAATCTGACCAAATTCAATAACAACCTGTGGAATATCAACGTATTCCTCTTCAAAGACAATATCTCTAACCGTATTCTCCCGGCAAACATCGACATCCTCAAAGAACCGAGCATTCCACCGACTCAAATATCGATTTAGTTGGTGGATTCATAGAACTTGTAACCCCTTGATCTTTCAGAGTACCCACCAAAATAGCAACTTACTGTTCTTGAGTCCAGTTTCTTTTCATTGGGCTTATAAGGTCGTGCCTCAGCTGGACATCCCCCCACATTTAAATGTTTTAGACTAGGCATTTTTTTTTTCCAGTCCAAAGTTCATAGGGGTTTTTTAAATCCTTTAGTTGAAAGCCTGTTAATGATATATGCTGCATACTTAAGTGCTTCTTCCCCAAGATGATTCTAGTAAGGTGGAGTGACAAATCTGTACTCCTTACCATGCCTTAATAAGCGATCTCACTCGTCTTTCACAACACCATTCATGGTGGGTGACCCAGGTATGGGTACTATGGAACAATACCCGCATTCCTCTAATGAATTTAGCAAAAGTCTGGACTGGTCACTCTGAACCATCAAATCAACGTAATATTCGCCACCACGATCAGATTCTAATGCTTTTAATATCTTTTTATTGAGTTGGTTCCTTCAACTCAACCTTACAATTTTTAAACATAACCAAGGACTAATACTTTTCATGAATGAATAAAGATAGCCATATCGTGAGAAATCATTTTGTGAACGTTATAAAATAGTTGTTGACCATTCCAAAGCAACTGTAAGAATGGCCACATATCTCTGTATGTATATAGTTCTAAGACATCTAAGGTCCTATTTGCTTTTCAATCTCCTTTTATTGGTTTGTTCCCCTTTATACAGTTAATACACTCATCAAAATCTGTAAAATCCAAGGGGTTTAGAATTTTCAGCTACACAAGTCTCCCCCATTCTTTTCCTCCTTTGGACACATGAACCTAATCTTCTTATGCCATAATGTAAGCTGAATATTTATTAGCATAATTTTCTCTTATACCTCGTGTATTACTTGCGGGAATTCATTAAATGAAGCAATGATATCAATCAAGTAAAGATTATCATAAACAGATATGAGACCCAGATCCCAACTAATTTTTTTGAATCATGAACAAACTAAATATCTTATTCCCAAAAGAACCAAAGAAAAACCAAATTGTCCAATAAAAACATAAAAACAATTCCGTCTAAATACTACAATGAATGTTTCATTAAGATCCAAATAACAATCCAGTTTTTAATATAATCTCACTTCCCAATTGCTTTAACTCAACTGTCTTGTCGTTTCCTACATAATTAATCTTCACCATCACATTGGTTTTTCCGGTAATGTCGACAACCTTGCATAGACAACAGACTGCTGTGAGTTTTTGCATCCAGAATCTATCCACCAATTTCCTATGGTACCGAAGTTAAATTTAACCTCAGAACAACCAAATTAAGACGTGTAAACCTTTTCATAGCACGCCAAGCATAATAATCGGTGCACAGCATCCATAATCCTACAGCTCCACAAAAGTGACAACCAATACCATTTGATGCATCCGACTTCATTGGTTATTCTTTTGAGGTACCAATTTGCAGCTCTTTATCCCTTTTCCTTTATTATCCTTATTCCTATTCTTAAGGGTTAAGGCTAGGTGAGCACTCTCAAATCTTATCTTGCTTTACCCTTTTCCTCTTTCTTGAAGCACAGTGTGAGATGGAGCTCATTCAGAGAACCAAGCCTCTTTTCTTGACAATTATAGCTCACTTTAAACGGCTAAACTGTGATGGAAGAGAAATCAATAACCAAATACACTAGTAAGTCTCTGTGAGGTCTAGTCTTGAGTGCTCTTAACTTGGAAGTAATATGAGCCATCTCCATGATGTACTCCCTAAATGCCCTTAATGCCTTGTACTTGATGAGATTAGGTTTGCTAGGGTGTACTTATTCTTTGCCTTTTCATTCTTATCAAAATTTCTCTCAATTTCATCAACGAACATACTTCCTTACCTTAGTTATCGTATCAATATTGTAAACCTTTAATGTGCTTCTGGAATAGCCTTCTCAAGATTCATCATACACATGCAATTTGATTCTCCCACTTTTCCAGCTCCCTCTTGTCATCAAAGGTACTCTTATCAGTAAGAGGTGAAGGAGAATCATCCTTAACAGCAAGGACGGATCCATAACTCCAAGGACCATCAATAGATTATCTTTTCACAACTTGAGTAGTGCCATTTAGCATAGGAATGGAATTGATGTTGGCAGTAAATATTATAGATTATTCATAGCTGATAAGAAAAACAAACAAATAAACAAGGCTTACATAAGCCTTAACAAACAAAAATAATAATAATAAATTCAAATAAAGGTAAACTCCATCTCAAGATACCGATTAGCCCATCAATATTTCAATCTTTGGATAAATCATTAACTACTAAGTGGTATCTTGGCGTAGTAATCAAACACTAACAATAAAAAAACACATTCAAATAATAAAGCTATCCTTTTGTGCCAATTTATTGTTCCCACATGTAAAAAACTAAATAATCATCACGATTTTGTTACCACAGGTCACTTGCCAATCTGTTAACATTAACCTTCCTTTGGGCCGATAAAAACTTCACAGAATTGTAAGCAGCACAACCTTTTATATTTTGAAATAAATTAATTTTCCTCTGGCAAGAGGTATCACTTTTGGCATATGTTGCTTCAATTAATTCACTCAAAATACAAATAAACATACCAATAATCAGAATTTAAAATATATCAAACATTGAGTCAAAGGCACTCCAATTTTAGCTAAAACTATTGGTCTAAGCACCCATATGCCAAATATGACTCAATAACTCAAACATTAAAATTAGAGTTCAAAAAAAAAATGGGCGTACATAAATATCAATCGATAAGTATTTATGAATATGTATTTGATTACATGTTGAAGCACGGCGTGTAGTTGGGTTCAAAAAACTAAGGCACGGGCGTGATGTTGGGTTCAAAAACTAACAGAAACTTACAAAAACACGGTTTGAGTATTCGTCCAAAGGCAACGCCATGTAGTTCGGCTTAAAACTAACAGAAACATACACGCTGAACACACGGCTGAAGGCACGGCCGGTAGGTTGGCCTAAAAAACTAACGAAACTTACAACGGTTTGAATAACACGGTTGTGTAATAACTATGGTCACGACCATGGTATACATAAAAGTTTGGCCGTAAAGGAAGCAACGAGATGGCATCTTTAATTGATGCGTTCCTATTCGTTCGAAAACGACCGTGAAGAAATATCTTAATTCACCATGGTGGAATTACAATCATGGAAAGCTAAATCACCGTGGAGAGATCCATAACAGATCAGAATCATGTTCCGTTCCTAAAAAGTGGTTCGTGGAGACAATATTGAACAAGACAATGGTCATTGATTTTGACGTGAAAAAATTGCGAGAAATTATAACTATAACAAATCCGATAACATGATTATCGGAATCGAATTGAGGACGTTTAACATATTTTAATGTTTGTCAAAACCTCATTCTCCAAATATGGATAATAACACCTTATAAAAAAATTATCAAAAGTAAATCCTAATGATCAAATAATATAGGCTTTGATTACCAATTTTAAAATCTTGATTAACCTTTTGTGAAAATCATCACAAATAAAACGCTAGATCTTTCATGTTTGAATCATTAATAATCAATCAATAAATATGAGGAAGCGTACTTGAATCTATTGCGATCCACGATTCTCAATTGTGCGATTGGCCTTCCTGATCAATATACTTTCTTTTAGAGAACCCTATTTGTTTCCCTCTATAGTCATCTGATGATAGGAATCAAATAGACAATAAAAGGTACATATGATCTGCGGACCATAACCTACTATTTATATAGATAACTATAATTTACCTATTTGTATTTTTCTAATTTAGCCAACAAGAAAAATAGAACTACTACCTTTAAAGTCTCTAACACATAAAATGGGTTATATCCCTATTAGATACATTAAAACTCAAATATTCAAATCTTATTGTCACTTTTTAATTGAGCTTAACTTCATATGCATCCACAACACATAATCGATTCACATATAAGGCCAACGATTGGATTAAGGATCCACCACACATATCATCTTCACTTAATAGAAACGAGATTGCAAATCAGAAAGCTTGAATCATTGGGAAAAAATTTGGGGATATGAAATGGACTTAGTCTCCATTATTGGCCTTGGAATTTCACGCGCGATTTCTCGAGCATCCCGCTTTTATGTATTTATACACTTATATGAATTGTGGGTGTATATTTTTTCATTATGCACATTTTTTCTATTAAAATTATAAAAATATTCCATAAATATAAGTATAAATATCAAGTAAAAATATATTAATGTAATAACTTACATAAAGAATACTTATTTATAACATACCATCATCTACTAACGAACATTAATTAATTCACTAAATTACCGCCATAATATTCTATAAATAAATATCATGCAAAGTTGTACATAGCTTTTTTTTAAAAAAAAGAAAAAGAAAATCTTTATGCGAAAACTAAGTCATCAACGGTAGGCGTAGAGCACATCTGCAAAGAAGATTTGTTTGGGCGGGGTTGGTAAGACTCATTTCGTCGTTCATCAAGTCGAATGCAAAAGCAATCCACGGATAAAAAAATAGTATAGAAATCAATAGAATTCTATTAACAAGTGTTTCATAGATTGTTTTCATTAATATTTAAAAAGAAGAATAAGTATAAGAAAAAATAAAATTTAAGATGCCCATTATCATTGTACAATATTAATATTATATGCATAAAAATAAAGTTTGCCAAAATTCGTCGGTAAAAAAATCATGGAAAGCCACTCAATTTTATAAATACTGGACTTGATGCATTTGGAACCAAGGGGCGTTTTTTAAGGGAAACAGGCAAGCAATTTTTTGGTACGTCACTTCTTTCCTTTGTGTTCGGGAAATTTTGGAAAAAAAAAAACCCTAACCAAAGTGCCCATCCTTTTTTCGCACAGACCAAACCCCCGTTTCAAGCCCAATAAAATGGCCTAATCATCATCAACCCCAATTTCCTGTTATTGTTTACAGAACTGTCTCCCGGCATTTAGCGGTTCTGAGTTGAAAAGCTACACCCTTGCAAAGATTGGGATTCTTCCAGGTAAATTTTTGCATCCTTTCAAAATTTTTCTGCACAAAATTTTTACTTTCAACCAAAGATCTTTCGCAACTTTTGGTTTTTGGGGGTTTTTTCCTTTAAACAGTGGCTTTGAGGAAACTCAAAAAGGGGTTAATTTGGTTTAAAAAAATCGAAAAAAAAAAGGGAAGTCAAACGACCCTATTTGCTATTTTTGCATTTTTAAAACCATGGAGTAAGCAAAAGTTTTTTTGGAGAAGGGAAGCAACAGATTGAAAAAATTTTTAAAACCTGGCCAAGGGAAGAGAAAAGAAGTTCTGGCAAGAACCGGGGGGATTGGAAGGTTCACAAGCCTTTTTGTTGTTTCCGAAGAGCAAAAGCTTTATGGGGGGGAAGTTTATAATTACACTTTTTAAACACTAAGCAGCCTCATTTTATTTCCTAAACTGCCAATCTGCCAGTTCCTTCCTTCTGAAACCTTCTTAAACAGAGTTAACCTTAAATCCGTTGAATTCATTTTCTTTCATTTTAATCCCCAATTTTTTAAAGCAATGGAAGATCTATTTAGAAAAGCCTCCCCTCTAACTTGGGATCATTCATGAATAATTGACACCGAAATTAATTAATCTGAAATAATTTACCAACAAGTGTTAATAATATTGAAAAAAAAAATGTATTTCCCCGTCTAATGAAATAATAAAAAAAAGATGGGACCCTTATTTTCCTAGTGGAGACACGAATAATTGTAATAAACAAAACAACTGCACAAAATTTATACAAAAACTATAGGGGCTAAGGTTTTGTATATGAAAATTTTAATAAATAAAAATTACTTTTTAAAATCAAAAAAAAAAAATTTATAAAAGAAAAAAAAATTTGAAAACAAAAATCAAAACCCTAAGGTTTTAAAAAGTATAAGGGGTTTCCCAAAATATTAAATTAAGTTCTGTTTTTCCAAATATAAAACTTGAAATTTTTAATTATGGGGACCGATAGATTTAACCCTTTCCATCCTAACCTGCTTATTCTATCAAACTATAATTACATAGGCATCCATTAATTTTCAAAGAAAAAAAAATATATATTATAAACATTAAATTCTCCTTTTGAAATTACATTATCTCCTTCTATTGGCAGACAATTTTGTGAAATTTTTTGACAAAAAATATAGGTAATCCAGCGAAATTTTTTGGTTCACCTTTTTACAGGGGTAAAAGATAACCAACCGTTTTTATTATTTCTAAAAAAAGCATTGAATTAGCAAGCAATCATTTGACCTCTTAATGAAGCACCCAAATTTTTGGTTGAATAAGGTTCCAACCCCCTCAACAAAAGCAACAATTGGGTTTTTAT
>JBBMOL010004153.1:0-11827 GCA_037954665.1 Laguncularia racemosa | reverse complement strand
TTCTAGCAAAGATCATTGCCATTCCTTTAACAATATAAATAGAACTAACCCTAGAGGAGTTTTGGGAGAATTTGTGAGAGTTTTTCATCTTGGAGACAAGAAGGAAGGCAGGAGGCAGAGCAAGGGAAACCGGAAACAGAGACTTATCATGTTTTCACTTTCAATTTTCGTTTTAAGGATGAGCATGTGTAGCTAAGCAACTTTTCTAGCCAAAGGATCATTGAAGTTTAATTCTTCACGAATTGTGAGATCTAATTAATTTACTTTTATTATGTTCTTTGTTTTTAGATATTTATATATCTTCTGGACGTTTTGTCAATATTATCTTTGTTGATTGGTATGAATTAGAGCTCTTCTACTCAATTAGCAAGTTAATATATTGTCAACTAGTACGTCAAATCCGTAATTGTTTGATAGTTCTAGTCTCGGTGACACAATAACATGTTTGAGTATAAAATAGATTGATGTGCCTAAGCAAACTTAAAAGCACATCCAAAAGACTTTAGACAAACTATCTCAAGTCAAGGCAAAATCGGATCCAAAAATGGCACTTTTCAAATGAACCTTAATGATGAAATGATGAAATTCAAACAACCAATGATATAATCAGAATACCACATTGAAAATACCTTCTAACAACACCCTAATTTCATGTAATCGATGCAAATGAAGCCTCAATTTGACAAAAGAAAACCATAAAATATGAATCATTTCCCAATAGTGAAGAACACGTTATTAATGGAAATCCTTAAAGATGAATCGGTTCAATTTGATAATTCCTTCAAATAAGCATAAGAATTCGTGAATAACAACAAGTAATTCTGACCAAGAACTATCTCAATTCAACCCTAGATATGACACACTAGAGAAGAAAAGAAATCACAACAAAATGAAATTGATATAACTCACAATTTCAAGATGTTGCACTCGCCACAATTTTAACTCTTGGTATTGAAATTGATAAGAGTTTTGAACCAAGGTATGAACCCTAATTATCGCGTGAAAGGAGGTGTTTAATCTGCAAAATGATAAGCCTCCTTAAACCCTCTCTTTAGCAAGTATTTATACTTGCTACTCCTAGGGTTAAAATGTGCTCAAAATTACAAATTTGCCACTTTTAAGGTGGCTAACCCTAAATGAAAATTACAAGGAAATAAAAGTTTCCCAAAATGATTACAACATAAATAGTCCATGCAAATTAAAAATATATAAAAGAAATTGGTCTTCAAGATGCCGGTCTTCTATAAGATCCATTGGCCCATCTCATCGCCGATTTAAGTCGGTCCATGGATAACCCACAAGCTGAGTCTGAGGGAGTTTGTCCATTGCCCTATAGAATATGATAAGTATGCTTGTTGGAAAACACAATACAAGAATAATAGAAAAGAGGTTAAGTTATAAATAATTCCGGGATCGATCTGCTCAAAATGGGCCCTCATCACCAAAATTCGAATTCCTTTAGTTCTTGCCCTAATGATAGGTCTTGTCGGATTTTTATTTCCTATCATAGATAGTCGAATTCATGTTATGGGGATATATGATCTTGTTTAAATAGGTTATCTTATAATCTATTGGCATGAATTGGTAGCCTCTCTTGTTTTTAATGCTATTGATAGATTAAATCCTAAGAGCTTGTTCAGGGTTGTCTAATCAATAAGAGAAATAATCAAAGAGCTTGTTTTGATTATCAAGGAAGTAAGGAGAGATAGGTTATTAGAGCTTGCTAATAACCATAACCAGTTTATCTTAAATAAAGAATAGAAAATATTTGCATTGATGATCAATTCCTAGAATTAAACTATCTTGATTCCTTTGGCTAGGCTTTTATCAATATTCGATTTTATTATCTTGTTTCAATATTATTTTGATTCACAAACAAAACCCCCCATTCTTCTTTTCCTCTCTATTCTCTTTTAATAGAAATATATTTAACCAATCCCTGTGGACACGACCCTACTCATACTATACGCAAATCATATCATTGTCTAGGAGTAGGTTTTTATTTTTGTTGGATTCGACACCCATCAAATAACATCCCATTATGCATTCCACAAAGGTGAAATATGTTAAGGCTTATTACATAGTGTGTGAGTTTTTAAACTTGGCTTTATTTTGTGAAATAATTCATTAATTTTGGAAAAAAATACTTGAAATTTTCGAAAATTCTTTTGAAAATCCACAATGTTTAGAAAATGGTTATTTATAATAATTGTAAAGGCAATGATTTAACAAAACTCATAAAATTCGATGCTTATAAAATTTATAAAGTTCTTTCACATTAAAAGAGAGTAATAGCTATCTCTAAGCTCCCTAACTACCATTGTCGGGGTGCTTGAAGGGGAAGTTAAACCCATAGTTCTATATCATCAAAAATCATGTCAACACCGTAAGTTAGAAAAAGAATGAACCAGGGATTCAGCACAAAAAGCCACAAAAACATTCATAAATTTTTTATCATACTTATTAAATTTTCCCCCAAGTTTCCCTTTTAATAAATGATTAAAGTCTAGAAACCAAACAAAAATCTCATGACTTTAAACAAATCAAAAAATAGAGGGCTGACATTATGGTAGGAAGCTTTAAAGGGGTTAATGATTTAAATTCAATTCCCTTTTCCAAAATAAACCATAACCTTTCCCTTAAAAGTAAATACTCTTGTGTAGGGTTTTCCCTATTGCAAGCTCCCTTTATAGTCATATTTTGTTCCTAGCTCATTTCAGGCACTTTCTTTTTTCTCAGAAACTTCCCTCCACTTACAGATTGCTTCACCCCCACTTTTGTGGCCAAGTCGCCTAAAAACTATTTTTGTTTGCTTTGAATAAAGAAAACTATACACAGCAACATTTAATTACGTTTAGACAAGTTTAAAGTTTAATTTCTTTTAGAATCCAAAAATATAATTGCAACATAAAAGACACCCCATACTTGTAACCATTGCTACTGCACATATTTTTATTAAAGGCCCACCAATCAATAGAGAATTTATATGCAATTAAAAACAAAAAGCATCATTAATTATTCACATAAATCAAATTAATTAGTTCATTTTAATTAGGTTTATAATATTTAAGCCAAGGGATTTAACCTAGTATTTCATAACAGGCCTATTAAGCTAAAGGGTCAATTAAAAATTTAAAAATTATTTTTACTGTCTTAGCCCCAAATTATCAATCCTTTATAATTCCTTTTTGAAATCCATTTAGCATTCTCAATTAGTTTTTATTTCGACTTAATCAAAAAACAGTTTAAGGGGTATGAATTGTTTAAAGGGAAAAAATTTTTAAATTTGGGTTTGGGATTTTTTTAAATTTGGATAAATTTAAGAGGTTCTGCCTAAACAAACCCACTTAGTAAATTTTGGTTTATTTTTGTATCATTTATTAAAATCAACTTACAAAATTTTTGCAAAAAACATTTAAATTTCTTGATCGATTTAGTTTAAAATTCAATCTCCTAAAGAAACCATGCACCTCCTTTAAGTTTTAAAAAATTTTTATTA
This sequence comes from Laguncularia racemosa, assembly GCA_037954665.1. Taxonomy (NCBI): domain Eukaryota; kingdom Viridiplantae; phylum Streptophyta; class Magnoliopsida; order Myrtales; family Combretaceae; genus Laguncularia; species Laguncularia racemosa. Next base: position 8,328 of record JBBMOL010004153.1, on the reverse strand, counting down.
TTGATATTATTTTATTATTGTTGTTATTAAAATGTCATGAAGAGTAGCTTTTTTGAATATTACCAAAAGTTATTAGTTTTTTTACAAAAAAGCATTCTAATCAAAAAATCAAATTAGCTTTTGGGACCCCCATTGACCCAAAAAATTGATTCCAATTTAAGAGAACTTTTTTATATTTGAAATGTCATTGTGGGGATTTAAAATTAAGCAAAAAGTTAAAATTAAAAATATATAATATTTAATGTGTGTGTGTGTGTGTGTGTGTGTGTGTGTAAAGTAAAATCAATATATATATAATATAAGTTAATATTTTAATATGCTAAAAATAAAAAAAAAAAAATATAATAAAAAAAAAAAAAAATAATATAAAATTTATAGGGCATATAATATAAAGTAGAAAAAATTACATAATATTTATATTATATTATGCTAAAAAAAAAATAAATAAAAGGGGAAAGGGAAAAAAAAAAATAAACAAATACAAAAAGCACCCTCAATGTCAGAAAAATTAAGAAATTTTAATATAAAAAATAAAATTAAAATAGAGAGAGAAAATCAAATCATCAAAAATTAAAAAAAAAAAAAAAGAAAAGAAACCAAAACCCTCTCCTTTTCATTCGTTTTTTCTAGGCAAATTGAAATTGAATTTCCCAACAATCATCTGGATGGGAAGAAAAAAAAGATTAAAGTAGGGTGCAAAAAAAATTTTGAAAAAATTAAAAAAAAAAAAATAAAATTTAAGAAAGGGGAAATTTTGTCGTTCGTTCAAGGGGTAGGGTAAATTGTGCTGGCCAAGCTGGGTTAAGGTTTTGGGGGGAAAAGGATTCTGCCGAAAAAGGGGTTTGCCGGCGTTGGGGCCGGGGGCCCGTGAAGGGAGCACCCCCCATAAGCTTGAAATTTCCAAATTTTTTTTACAAATTCAAATGTTGATAAAAAATTATGTTTTTTGGTTTTCTGGCAAAAATTTTGATGAAAATTAAGTTTAATTTTATTTTTTTTAAAAAATTTGATTAAAAAAATATGTGCCCCTTAAGAAACTTGTTGGGTCGTAATTAAAGGGAAACTAAACAGGTCAATGATGATTTTTATGTAATTTTTAGTATCAAACCTTATATAAATTTTTTAGATCACCAAAAAAAAATTGTGGATTGGGTCGTTTTCTATTTTTAGTGAATTTTGCAAGCAATTTACCCTGTTCTGACAAATTTAAAAACCCTTTTGCAAAATTAAAAAATTGTTTTGATTAGTTAATTTGAGTTCGTTTAGGTCTTTTTAAGCTAATATGATTTTGGGCGGGAGAGAAAAAAAACGGGAGGCGTGAAAGTGGAAATTAAAAACCATTCGTTAAATATGGAATAGGGAAATTTAATTAAAATTTTAGAGGTAATCCCAAGGGTTTTGGGATTTAGAAATTGGGGGGGAAAAGGGGATTTGGTTGGATGTGATGTGCCAAACACCTTAAAAGCAATCCAAAAGATTTAAGGAAAATATCCAAGTCTAGGCAAAATGGGATCCCAAAAAGGGCAATTCCAAAATGAACCCAATTTAAATGATAAAATTCAATCTACTAATAAAAAAATTAAATACCACAATGGAAAGGTTTTTCTAAAAACACTCAAATATCATATAACCACGCAAAGAACCCTAAATTTCAAAGAAAACCCTTTAAAGAAAATTTCCCTTTCCCAAAATGGTGAAATCACGTTTTCAAGGAAATTTTTTCAATGAAAACCCCAAATAAAAATGATAATATTCAAAAAAATCACAAAAATTTTCATGTACAATAAGATTTAAATCTGACCAAGAACTTCTCTAATAAACCCCAAGAAAAAACACACTAAAAAAGAAAAGAAATCACAACAAAAAAAAATTGATTAACTTAAAAATTTCAAGATGTGCACTCGCCAAAATTTCAAGTCTGGAAATGAAATTGATAAAGTTGGAACCGGGGATAAACCCCTAATTTCACACTGAAAAGAGGTGTATGTTCTCAAAATAAGTCCCTCAAACCCTTTTTAAAGCAAGTATTTATATTTGCCCCCTGGGGTTAAAAAGTCTCAAAATTACAATTTGCCATTTTTAAAGGGTGGCTACTCTAAAAAAAAATTACAAGGAAATAAAAGTGTCCTAAAACCAAATACAACTAAATGGGTTCATAAAAGAAGAAATTATAAAATAAATGGTCTTCAGATGCCGTCTTTTATAGGATCCATCGCCAACTCATCGCCGTTAGTCGGTCCATGATAACCCAATCTGGTCGAGTAAGTTGTCCATTGCCCTATAAAGCATGATAAAGTATTCCTGTTAGAATATAAAATCATGAATAAGATAAAAAGGTATTTAAATGAAAAATTTCCAGGGTGGTTGTTAAAAATGGTTCCTCATCGCCAGATTCAAAAATCTTTTATTCTTGCCCTAATGAAAAGGTTTATGAATTTTAATTCCTGTCTTTTCCCCGGGCCTCAAAAGACTGTCCTCAAAATCTATGATCAAATGCTAAAAGACTTTGTTTTCTCCAGTAATCCATCTGAAAAAGTATCTCGTAGAATTCCAATATCTAAATACTACAGGTTGTGATTGTCTTCCTTCCTCCATTTCCGGGATGTTCTCTTCTGCAACACAAAAATGACCATTTATCCAAAAGTTGCCCCTGTATCAACCTTCCACTGAAACTATTTCCTCTTTATCAACTCATTTGTATGTTGCTGATCCTCATGTCATCTAAGGGTTTGCCCAAAATGCTCTTTTACCCTCTGAAACTCTGAGGGTAAACATAATTGTCCTTGAATAGTCTGGCTCTCTAGTGGTCTGCTCGTCTAATGATATCAAGATCCTCTGAAGGTTGGCACATCAATTTCTGACAAATTTATGCTCTAAGGTTTGGCTTCGTTTTCACTAGAGCCCCAGAACCTTTGAAGTTGGCATACGTTTGCGCTGCACCAATGGTCCCCCAGTCTTAGGTAAATATTTTGTGGAACCCTACCAATCAAATGAAGGTATCTGTACTTCACACCACTTGGCCCTCGAGGGGTCTAAAAATTCCCTGTCCGGTTTATGGTTTAAAGCCCAAATTCCCATCTCTTTCTTCCCTAAGAGCATAAATAATCTCCCTTAACTTAGGTGCCCCTAAGGTTTACCACAGGTGGTGGTGGCAATGTCACCCTATCAACCCTTTGTTGCTAATGTTTTTCAACAAATTTGCAAAGGTCCCCGAATTGTTTTGTCATCTAGAGTTCTTCCATTTGTATTTCACGACTTGGTCGTTTACCACTTAGCTATTGGCCATCATTGCTAATGTACCCATTCATTATCATTGACATGTTTTGTGGATGCAATTTAATCAAATTTACAAATGTAACTCAAATAATTTGTAGAAACGCCCCCTTCACTTCACCCGTCACATTTAATAAGTATTGAAAACAAACACACAACTTATCACCCACGGTGCAAAAAGTCACCAATGCAATTTAAATATTTAAATTTACTCTAGTATTTAAAATAAGTTGAAAGACAAATAAATCCTTCTAAGTAGTTAAGAAAATTTAAATTTCAACTCACAAAGTTTTGGGGAGTAATAGTTCATTACTTTCACACTTTAATGTTTGTTTTTTTGAATTCAAATTTTCTACTACTTCAATTTCCTTTTGCCAACGGTTTTCACACCTAAATTTAATTCTTGTTTCAAGCACCATTTAATCCACAAAATCCCCCAAATTACACCACCACACACCCCTTTCAATCAGGGTTTGCACTCACTCCACCAAAGCCCATGCAACAACAACAAAAATTGCACTCCAACTCCACACAAAATAAGAAATGGAAACAACAACAAATATACTCTAATTCCACGGCAATAATAAACAATATACTTAAAAACTTTCCCCACAAGTTCTAACCCAAATTCATAAAAAAATATAGGCAGAAACTTCAATTTGAAATTCAAACAAATTCACTTATTGGAAGCCTTCTTCAATTTCGAAGGTAATGAATTCAAATTCAAATAGAATCATTAACTCCCACAAACTTAATTTGCATGTGATTGAATTCAAATAATTCCTTACTAACCAAACTTAATGTAATTTTTACAAATTTAACTTCACAAATTCAGAATTACTAAATTTGGAAATTTTCAAACAACAAACTTCACAATTTCCATACCCACAAGCACTTCACGGCAAAAATTTGGTAATTTTTAAACAATTTCAAAAAAATTTTTGTTAAATACTTCACTTTGTATTCTGATTTTTCCACGTGATTATTTTCCAAAAAGTGTTTATAAAACCCTCCAATCAATTTCCAACAATCAGAAATAAAATTTCCCAATCCAAAACAATTTCACAATCTCAAACTACAACAACAACATTAACTACATAATTGCGTTTTTTCCACTTGATCAACCTAATTTTTAAATCACTTCCACAAAATCAAATGAAATAAATTCCCTTCCTCAAAATGAGCTTTGATACAAAAATATGATGTGCTAAACACACAAAAAAGGCACATCCAAAAGAACTTAGGAAATACTAAGTTAGGCAAAATCGGATCAAAAAAATGGCACTTTTTCAAATGAACCCTAATGTGGAAATGATAAAAATTAAATTTCTACTAATGATATAATCTAAATTACACAATGGAAAAATTGCTTCTAATAACACTCTAAATCATATAATCCATGAAAAAGGGAAGCTCAATTTGACAAAGAAAACCGAAAAGTAAGATTCCTTTTCCAAATGGTGAAATTCACGTTTTCAAGGAAACTTTTCAATAAATATCCAAATCAAATGATAATTCTTCAAAAAATCAGAAAAATTCGTGTACAATAAGAAGTAAATCTGCCCAAGAACTATCTCTAATAAACCCAGATACAACACACTAGAGAAGAAAAGAAATCAGAACAAAAATGAAATTGATAAACTCACAATTTCAAGATGTTGCACTCCCCAAACAATTTCAAGTCTTGGAATTGAAATTGAAAAAGATTGGAACCAAGGTATGAACCCTAATTCACACGTGAAAAGAGGTGTATGTTCTGCAAAAATAAGCTCCCTCAAACCCTCTCTTAAGCAAATATTTATACTTGCTACTCCTAGGGTTAAAAAGTGCTCAAAATTACAAGTTTGCCATTTTTAAGGTGGCAGCCCTAAATGAAAATTACAAAGGAAATAAAAGGTCCTAAAACCAAAATACAACTAAATAGTTCATAAAAGATAAATATATAAAATAAATGGTCCCTTTATGATGCCCGGTCTTCTATAGGATCCATCGGCTCAACTCATTGCCGGTTCAGGTCGGTCCATGGATAACCCACAATCTGAGTCTGAGTGAGTTTGTCCATTGCCCTGTAAAGCATGATAAGTATTCCTGTTGGAATATAAAATACATGAATAAGATAAAAGAGGTTAGTAAATGAATAATTCCAGGGTCGTTTTGTTCAAAATGGGTCCTCATCGCCAAGATTCAAAATCTTTTAGTTCTTGCCCTAATGATAGTCTTGTCGGATTTTTATTCCTATCAGGATGGAATTTTAGGTTTTGGAATACTGAATTAGCAATTTAGGGTTCAATAGAGTGAATGAGGTAACATTGATTGGTATACTAATGATTCAGGTATTTCTTTTGAGTAAGGAGGACAAAGGAACTTGGCTGGTGCGACTGTTTGGATTGACATATATTGTTTTAGGTGAGTACCCCCCTTAACTTTTCTCTTGGGTACAAGTGGTTGATAATGTAGACACTTGTTGTTGGCTGAAATTACCCTGTACGATCACTTACTGTGATCAATGTAGGAGGATTGTTGAATTATATTGGTTTACTGATGGCTGGTTGTGTGTCATCATATGATTGGATTATGAGAAAAAAAGGGAACATTCTAGAGTTGGGTGCGGATTTGATTATACTATTCCTGATTGTATGTGATGTAATGAACTTAAATTATCGAATGCTTAATGATTGTGATGTAATGCTGGTTATTTTAGCTTATTATATGGGGTTTATATGACTGGTTGAGTTCATACTATAATTGTCTTGGTAACGATGAAATATCTAAATGGATAATAAAATGGGATTTAGGCTATAAGTACCTACTAACCTAAAAGACTTAATGTAAGAAAAGTCTTGTTCCCTGCCTAGTAAGTTTGTGGTACGTCCTTTGAGTCGACCCGGATGGGTTTGAAGCACGGTCGATGGACCGGCCCGGTTTAGTGACCTATGGGGATCTAGTCCACCCCTTTGTTTGAGGCAGGTGAAAGGCGAGTTGAAATTTCTAACTAAAAAAAGTATATAAGATTGTCTTGATTGGTTGAGAAAACATTAAGTTTTGAAAAGTACATGAGGGTGGTTTATCTACCAATTGATAGGCTTTGCTTGGATTAATTGAAAAATATTTGTGACTTGTAAGTAAACAGGAGTGATTGAAATGGTCTCCAATGAAAAGGTTATGAGTTTAGCAAAAATGGAATTACGGGGAAAATATCACTAAGTAAGATCATGATGATGTTAAAATGTAATAAATTGAATTGGGTTTCTTGCGAGTATAACTTGAGTTGAAAACTTGCTTGCTTGAGTAATCACTTCGAGTATTTGATAATACTGTTGATTACTAATTATGTGATTTTGTTGTTTGTTTTTATTGGGTTGCTTAATTTTATACTCACTTTGCTTTTTAAAGAAGCTGAGGGGTTAGTGTTTTTGCTAACCTCAGGTACAAGTACTGAAGAATAAGTTATTGGAGACTCGGGTTTTTGGAGAGCGTCAATAGAGGCAAAAGCCCTTAGTTTCATTTTGAAACCTCTGTTATTTGTAATAAGATCTATAGGTGTTAATCTTCAGATTTAATGTAAATATTTGTGTGTATAAGGTTGGATTTTGTTGGTCCCAATTAGATTAATCAAGAGGGGGGTGATTTTGATTAATTACTTAAAATTTCACTTTTTTCGCAAATCAACCAAAACTCTTGACTAATAAAATCACGTGAATAACAATAATGAAGAACAATAATGTGCAGTAAATAAAAGTAAGGAAGAGTATAAATGCTTAAATATTTATAGAGGTTCCGCCTCGAGCGTCATTCCTCTCTTCCAGCTCTACTCGGGGTCTCCGGTTATCTATACCGGTTGTGTGTTTCACTATATCAACAAAATTGAAGATATACAACATAAGCCTCCTTCAAGGAAAAGTAATCACTGTTGAGTCTTTCTAGCTTCTTCACTAAGCTAATCAAATCAACTACAGTGATGAAACAACAAACAATTCCCTTTTCACGAAAGGAATCTCAACAACATCAATGAGGAATAACAAATTTCCTCTAGATCACATATATATGTAAAGATATTTGCTTGAAGATGTATGAGTCTTTTCTTCTCATGTGTATTTTTTCTTTCAACAACGTTCTCCTTTTTTCTGTTTTTTCTCAACGTTCTCCACTTCTTTTTTCATTTGAATTAAACACTTATATATGGAGAAAACATAACGGCTACTTCCACGTGATAATCTTGAATTTATTTTTAAATTTTCAATTCAAAAATAAGTTGGATTCGTTGAGGAAGATTTGCATTCGTGGGTATTCTTGATAAGGAAAGCTTGGATAATTTGTTTGACCAAGATCTTCTTTGGACATGTCTCACATTTGGATCATGTTTGTTGAAGATATCCCCACATTGTGGAACCATATCTTGATATAACAACCATATCTCTTATCCTTATCTTTGTAACTGCTGGATCTCCCAAAATATAGTATAAATATCCAATTTTAAATATGGATAAAACTTATAAATCCTATATGATCTCACTTTATCATAAAATGAAATCTTTGAATAAAACCTTGTAAAACTTTATGTAAATTAAAAACCCTTGATATAAAATCTAACTTAGTAAAACACATCAAGTATATTACCCAAAAATACTTGACACTGGAGCTAGGCCTTGAAATTTATTAAAACTATCGATATAAAATCTAGAACGTAATCTGGAAAAAATTTGTAACAGACATGAAAGGTTCTGAAAGTGCTTCTAAAGCAAACCTGTTAACTGTCCTGAAGGTTTTAAAAAGTGCTTCTGAAAAAAACTTGTCAACTATCCTCCGTTATGAAGGTTCTGAAAGTGCTTCTGAAAGGTTAACACGATAACTACGGATACACTACACAACCTCTGAAACACCTTCTATCAGAACAAAAATAGCTTATATAACATTTTTGAAGGTCTGAAAAAGTTTTTGTTGCTTGTTTAAATTTAGAAAAATTTCTGTATCTTAAACATTCGTTACATTTATTCCTCTTTTGTTAAAATCAAAACCAAATTTAAAAACTTAACATTCTCTCCCTAACAAACTTCT
>JBBMOL010004152.1:0-11829 GCA_037954665.1 Laguncularia racemosa | reverse complement strand
AAGGGGAACGAATTCGGGAAATTCAAATAAGAAAGGAAACCTCTAATCTTGAGGAAAGACCAAGAAAGAGTTTTCCACTCCGACCAGCAGGCGACCAGATTACAAGTCTCTAGATAAGCCATCAAAGGGTTCAAAATTGATACCACCCCCTTTTTTCCCTCCAGATTAGCGAAACCCAAGAAGGAAGGGGAAAGAAAAAGAGATTCGGGAAACGTTTCGAAGGGTTTCGAGGTAAAATTTTCCCTTTACTTGATGAAATTAAGAAAATACCTCGCTATGCTAGTTTCCCTCAAGGACTTGTGACCCCCCCCAAAAGGAAGCTTAAAAGGCAATGAAAAGATTAGTGTGATTTAAAAAATGTTTCGGGCTATTATTCAAAAAAAAGCCCCCTCCTAAATGCGAGGACCCGGGGTATGTTTACTATTCCTTGAAAAAAAAAAAATTTGGGGGGAAAAAAATTCTTAGAATTCGCTAAAGCCATGTGTGATCTAGGAGTTTTCTTTCAATGACATGCCATTGTCTGTTTATAAACGTTTAAAGGGTTGGCCCTTTTAAAAGGGAAAACCCCGGGTATTATTGTTCAATTTGCTGTTTGGCCCAAATGTTTATCCTGAGGGAGTTCTAGGGATGTTTTATTTCAACCCAATGGGTTGGTTTTTCCTGCTGATTTTTTTGTGTTGACATGGACGATAGTGATTCTCATACTTCATCACTGATTTTTTTGGGCGACCTTTCCCTTAAGACTTCTAAAACGAAAATCGATGTAAATGAGGGCCCCACCCTAAATATGGAGTTTGGGGTTTGAAGTGATTAAATTTCATATTTTGGATGCCTTTGAAACACCCTAACGATATCTCCCCTGTTTTTTTTGGCGGATGTTATTAACCCATCTCCTGTTTTGTTGCGGATATTATTAACCCATCACCTCGGGCACCAAGGTTGGAATCTAAACCCTTACCCGAATATTTAGCCAGGAACGTCTAGCCAAAGACGTTAAAGAAAGGGGGCTTCATGGGAGGCAACCCATGTAAAAAAAAAAAAAAGTTTTGTTTTGCATTATTTTTTGGTTTTTTTTAGTTTTGTTTTGTTTTAGTTTAGTTTGTTTTGATTTTAGTGTATTTTTAAACTCTTTGGATCGGCTGCAGCAAGGATACATATCATTAGATGACATTTCCCAGAGCTTAAAGGGAGCACTCCAATACTAGGGAAGTACCAATATTTCCTCTCTCTTATTCTTTTAATGGCCTTTGTGTTGTTAATTTCTTCAATTGTGCGAATTGGGAAACAGTGGGGACACTGTTTAAAGCTAAGTGTGGGGGAGAAAAAAAATTTTAAAATATGGGAAAAAAAGAAAAAAAAATTATATTTGGGAATTTTTCCCCCTTTTAAGAAAATTTTTAAGCCAATTTTTTTCAAAATTTTTTCATAAATCTAGAGATTGTAAAATGTTGAAAAAAAGTCAAACAAATGTAAAAATTGACTTGAAAAAATTTTTTTACTCAGCCACTGCTGTGATTAGAATAGGGGGTTTTAAAATTTAAAGTAGTAAAATTTTTTAAGAAACAAATTTACCTTGTATTTGCTTTAAAATTGGATTAAAGAGTAATTCGCCCCCCTTAAGTGAAAAAAAAAAAAAGTTTACTTTAGGTTATTTTTGCTAATGTATATTTTTGGGAATTTTTTTTAAAAAAGAAATCGTAACACTTAGTGAAAAAAAAAAAAAAAAAAAAAGAAAAAAAAATAAGAAGCCATTACTCCAATGATTCAAAAATAATTGAGTTAAGGTATTCAAATTGAATGTTAAAGGGGGAAAAAAGTCCGGGGGGGATTTTTAAAACCTGGTCACTTGAGTGATGAGTGGGGGTGTTGCCGACCAATGAATCATATAAAAAAAAGGGCGAAAAAAAGGCAAAGTTCATGGAAAAGAAGGGGAAAAAAACCCGGGTCCAAAAAAGATGCTTAAAAAAATCAAAAAAAACAAATGTAAGCATTCATTGAATAAAACAAAGATGTTTAACGGGGGAGAATATCTAGCAAAGAGCTTATACTATATGCTTTACTGTATGTTGCTGGGATTATATGTTTGCTCATGTACAATGAAGTTAATTGGTGTGTTTTTCTATAGTGGATTATGTATTTACTTTTGAATAAAATTTTTCTTGCTAAACATGTAGGATTATAGGTTTGTTTTGTTTAGGATTAGCTATTGAATTTTGTCACAAAGTTATTTGATCACAGGAAACCAATTGGGTTGAGTAGTAGACATTAAATTACAAGTCATGAATTACAATGAATAGATGCTTAGAATGATGAAAAGAAAGCTTGTATAATTTATGAAATGATTTCTCAATTGATTGATGCAATGCTTGAGGACAAGCAAGAGTTAGGTGGGCGGAATAAATTTTGGCGCCCCGTTGCCGGGATTGTGTTTAAATTTATTTCTATTCTTGTATGATCGTCTTCTCAGATAGGTGTATTATTTATAATCGGAGATTGAGAACGACTCTAATGAGACTACGACAAGAAGCTAGATCAATCCACTAGACAAAACTTAGTATCAGACTTGGTCTAATTCTGAAAAAGAGGAACGAATGGCAAATCTCGAAGGAGATCCTTTAAGTGAGTTGGCTGCACGGATGTGAATCAACAACCACTTTGTATTCCACTACCTCGTACTAGCGTAGAATTTGAATTGATAAATCTGGGTTGATACATCTACTACCTACATTTTCATGGTCTTGGAATGTAGATCCCATAAGCATTTGAAAGGTTCCATAATAGTGTGTTCTAGTATGAGCCGCAAGGAATAACTGTCGATCAAATCAAGCTACTTGCTTTTCCATTTTTCTTTAAGTACTAAAGGAAAGTTGTAGTTTTATTTTCGTCCTCCAGGTTCTACTCACCACTTGAGTCAGTTATGTGAGATGAGACTTTCTTGGACAAATTCTTCCCGCCTACTGAGCCGTTGGTATAGAAGAGAAAATTGTGGTATAAAACAGAGGGACACGAGGACACTTCATGAGTATTGGGAGAGGTTCAAGAAATTGTGTGCATGTAGCCCAAAACATGGGATATCTGAAACAACTCCTTATCCAATACTTCTACGTGGGCCTACTGCCGAAGGAGAGGTAGATGATGGATGCTGCAAGTGGAGGCGCCATAGTAAACAAAACCCCTGGTCAAGCTAGGGAATTGATCTCCTTATGGCTAGCCAATTCACAACAATTTGGGTTTATAGGCACGATTCGTCTTCAAGGAAGGTAAATGAGGTTAAGTGTGTCTAACCTTTGAACATCAATTTTAATCTATTACCTCCTTGTGCAACAGCTAGATCTTGGAAATACCAACAGGTGAAAGTTGTGGAATTTGTGCTGCTCTAGTCAATCCGACCGACCTGTGTCCCACATTTGCAAGATGACAACCATGGAACACGCCAATGCTGTACGGCGGGCATTCCCAGGACAGCACAAAGGAAATATGATCCTATTCAAAACACTTACAATCCCGGATGGACGGGATCACCTAATTCGATATGGCAATTAAATAAAACCACAAAACTTCCAACAATTCCAACCCAAGCCATCAAACCAAGTATCACAGGCTCCTTCCACTTCAGGTATGTCCCTGGAGGAAATGTTAAAATCACGTGCCGTTAATACAAAAACAATTTCAGGGATGAGACAAAGCAAAGCATCCACAACTGGAAAAATAAGGTAAGTAACTTGGACTTCATCTATTCAAATAGGTTAGAAACTTCAAGGTAAGTTACCTTCTCAAAACTATTACAAACCGAAGCAAAAGGTTATATGCAATTACCTTGAGAAAGTGGAACAGAATTGCAGGGAATCAATAGGAAAGGGAAATCCGTCTAATCTTGAGGATAGGACCAAGAAAGAGACTTCGGTCTCCGAGACAGCAGGGCGACTTGATTAGAAAGTCTCTAGATAAGGCATCGAAGGTCACCATTGATACACCTCCTTTTACTCCAGATTAGCGAAAATCCAGAGGAAGCGGAAGAAAAAGAGATTCTGGAAACGTTTCGTAAAGTAGAGGTTAATATTCCTTTACTTGTCGCAATTAAGCAAATTACTCGGCTTATGCTAGATTCTTCCAAGGACTTGTGCACTAACATAAGGAGCTAAAGGCAATGAAAGATTAGTGTGAGTGAAATATGGTTCAGATAATATTCAAAAGAAGCTCCTCCTAAAGTGCGAGGATCCAGGTATGTTTACTATTCCTTGCAAATAGGTAAATCTTGGGAATCGTAAAGCCATATGTGATTCTAGGAGCTCTATCAATGTCATGCCTTGTCTGTTTATCAACGTTGAAATGTTGGTGCTTTTAAAGGAAACGGGTATTATTGTTCCAAACTTGCTGATTGGTCCAATGTTTATCCTGAGGGAGTTCTAGAGGATGGTTTTAGTTCAGGTCAAATGGGTTGGTTTTTCTGCTGTTTTTTATGTGCTTGGACATGGACGATAGTGATTCTCATTACTTCATCACTTGATATTATTAGGGCGCACATTCCTTAGAGACTTCTAAAACGAATATCGATGTAAAATGATGGCACCCTCACAATGGATTTGATGGTGATAGTGATTAGAATTTAACAATTTATGATGCCAAGAAACACCCTAACGATATATTCTCCTATTTTGGTGCGGGATGTTATTAACCCATCTCCTGTTTTTTGTTGCGGATATTTTAACCATTCACCTTAGGCTCCAAGGCTGGATCTAAATCCTTATCCGAATATTTAGCAGGAACGTCTAGCCAAAGACGTTAAAGAAAGGCGTTCATGGGAGGACAACCCATGTTAAAAAAAAAAAAAGTTTAGTTTTGCATTATTTTTGTGTTTGTTTTAGTTTTTGTTTTTTTGTGTTTTAGTTTAGTTTGTTTTGATTTGTAGAGTAGTTTTTGAACTCTTTGTATCGGAGCGCAGCAGGATTACATATCATTAGATGACACTTTTCCAGAGCTTAAAGGGAGCACTCATACCAGGATGTACCATTATCTTCCTCTCTCTCCTATTCTCTGAATGTCCTATGTGTTGTTAATTCCTCTTCAATTATGCTGAATTAGGAACAGTGAGGACACTGTTCAAGCTAAGTTGGGGGAGATGTTAATAAAATATAGAGAATAGTTTTTTTTTCTTTTTTTTTTTTTTAATAATAAATTTTTTTTTGGAGAACTAACTTATATTTTGAATGTTTGTCTTAAGTGTAATTTTAAGACCAATTTTTTTCAAATTATAAGATATCTAGATATTGTACTAAATGTTTGTAATAAGCATCACAAAAATGTGAAATTGACTGGTTCAAATCTTTTACTCCCACCTCTGCTGTGATTAGAATACATGGTTAAAATTAAGTAGGAAATCAGTTAAGAAACAAATTTACCTTGTATTTTTTTTCTAGCTTTAGAATTGGAAGTCTAAGAGTAAGTCGAGTCCTTAAGTGAAAAATAAACAAGTTTACTTCTAGGTTATATTAGCTACTGTATACTCTTTGAAGTTTTTGTAAATCAATCTTAACACTTAGTGAAAAAAAAAAAAAATAAGAAGAAAGAAAGAATCAAGCATAGCAGTACTCCAATGATTCAACTAAATTGAGTTTAGAGTATTCAAACTTGAATGTTAGGAGTGAGGAAGAGTCCGTAGGGGTATCTTATAACCTGGTCCACTGAGTGATGAGCTGGATGTTGCCGACTCAATGAACTCAACTATAACGATAAGGGCGAAAAAAGGCGAAGTTCTGAAAGAAGGGCAAAAACCCGTCAAAACAGATGCTTGAATAAATCAATAGAACATGAATGGTAAACCATTCATTGAATAATAAAACTAAGATGTATAAAAAGGGGATTATCTAGCAAAGAGCTTATTACTATATGCTTTTACTTTATGTTCAAGGATTATATGTTTGCTCATGTCCAATGTAGTGTAATTGGGTGTTTATCCTATTGTGGATTATGTATTTACTTTTGGAATTAAAAATTCTTTTGCTAAACATGAGATTAAAGTTTGTTTTGTTTAGATTAGCTATGAATTTTTGTTCCAAAGTAATTGATCACAGGAACCAATTGGGTAGAAGTAGTAGACATTAAATTACAAGTCATGAAATTACAAATGGAATAGATGACTTGGAATGATGAAAAGAATGCTTGTATAATTTATGATAGTTTTCTCAATTGATTGATGCAATTTCTTGAGGACAAGCAAGAGTTTAGTGTGGGGAATTTGATAGAGCCTTTTTATACTCTCTTTATAGTATAAATTGTGTTAAATTAGTTATGATTTTATAGAAATCATAAGGGAAATGGTACTTTAATTCTATCATAGTGATAAATCAGGTTAAATGGAGTCAAGGATGCTTAAATTCAAGTATTTTAGAGAAGCCATCTACAACTTGGATCAAGACAAGAAATTTCACCACCGGAGGAGGAAGCACGGTTTGAGGCAGGCCAAAGTTCAAACCGTGTTACCACACTGGACAAGAAGGCGAAAATGAGGGTCTTTGAACAGAGGAAGACGTCACGGCTTAAGGCACGGCCGTGGTGGACCCGTGGGAATAAACCATGCTTGAAGCGTGGTGGAAGATAGATGTGCCAAAAGGAGAAGAAAGTGTGGACATCAACCAGATGAACGACACGGCTTGAATCTAGCCGTGGGTGCTAACCGTGTGCTTACACACTGGACACGGATGAAGACTTGAAGATTATGACAGACGAAGGCACGGCTAGAAAATCTTGCGTGTGTGTAACCGTAGTTCACACTGGGCGCGGTTTTTGAAGACTTGAAGAAATATGCCAAGAGGATGGCAACGGCTTAACCACGGCCCGTGTGGTGGGGCGTGCCAGGCAGCGTACTTCACTTCTCGAAATCTACTGAAAAAGGAAAAAAAGATATTTTCGTTTTTGCTAGCAAGAGATCACATGATATCCATCTAATAGCCCAAACTATAAATAGAGCCATCCTAGAGGGTTAGGACAACCTTTGGATTCTTTGGATCTTGAAGAACCTTGTATCATCTTGGCGGCCAGGTGCAAAGCAAACAGGGTTCATTATGTTTCTATCTTTTATTTTCGTTTTATTGATGAACATGTGTAGCTAAGCTACTTTTCTAGCCAAAAAGGGTCATAGATGTTTAATTCTCCACGAATTGTTGACGGTCTAATTGACTTGTATTTATTCTTATTCTTTGCTTTCGGGTATTCATATATCTTATGATCGTTTTCGTCATTATCTATCTTAGTTGATTGTGTGAATAGAGCTCTTCTACTCAATTAGCAAGTCATATATTGTCCAACTAGCACCGTAAATCCGTTATTGTTGATTGTTCTAGGTCTTAGTGACGCAATAACATGCTTTGGTTACAAAAGAGATGATCTGAATTCATGTTATGGAGGTGTGTGATCATGTTTTAAATAGGTTATCTTATAAATCTACTGCATGAATTGGTGGTCTCCTCTAGATTCTTAATGCTATTGATAGATTAAAATCCTAAGCGCCTGTCTTAAGGGTTGTTTAATCAATAAGAGAAAAAATTCGAAGTGCTTGTCCGAGTATATCGAAGAAGTAAGGAGAGATGGGTTGTTAGGAGTTGTTAATAACCATAACCAATTTTATCTAGAACAAGAATAGAGAACATTTGCATCGATGATCAATTCCTGAATTAAACCATCTTGATTCCTTTGGCTAGGCTTTACCAATATCTGATTTTCTTACCCTTGTTTTACTTTATTTGATTCACAAACAAAAACCCCCATTTTCCTTAAATTCCCAAAAGTCAAATTTGCCACAAGATCGAGACTTAGTAAGGTAAAGTATACATTCTTTTTAACACGGTTATAAGCAACACAAAAGGGACTAAAGGATGTTGTATCCCATCGTCCACTAGCGTTCCTTTTCTGTTTCATCCAATTCTTAAGTTAATCTTGGGGAGTTTACCATTTAAAGCACTTAACTAAGTTTAACCGACCCATAGATAACCGAACTTTCGATAGATATCCGAGTTCATCACTCAGTTAACAGACATTATTCCTCAGCGCTAGAAGCGTTCTTAGGATTTACTTGTTCGAGTCCAATTAACTATTTAATTAATTAATTATTTAATTAATTAAGACGGTTTCCTTGGTCAGTAAGTCCCAGTCAGTTGATCTTTAGATTACTAGGTTTTTAATATACCCTTCGATACCTTTACCATCTCAATCAATCAACTACATTAATATAAGCTCTTTTAAGTTCAGTTTTTCTCAGACTTTTTCATGACCATGTAGCGAGCTTTCAGCCATTGATCCCAGCTCGTCACCCGAGTCAATAGAGGTTATTCTAAAAAGGGCATCTCTCAGGCTTAATTAATCGACGTTTATGAGGCCTACTTCTGAACTATTTATATATTATTATATTCTTCAATACTCCCAACAATGTTTTTTTTTTTTTTCAGGAAATCTCTTCGAAAAAAGAAATCACAGTTACAAGTATCATTTATCTCCTTCACTCAATGTTACATTGCTCACCTACTAAGAAAAAGTAAGAGCATTACTAAAACTTACAGGACTTAGATCCAATCTCATCTCCAGAAGTAAAGGTTAAATTACAAGTAAGTCACTTCACTTGGATTTCATCTTGTATGTTTGCAACGTACTCTTATACAAAATAAGAAAAATTTTTTTTTTTTCACAAGGGTATAACAATTCTGAGCAGTCCTTGATTGTCAAAAGTCATCATCGAATATACCTTAAATAAGAGGAATTTACATTTTGATTGCACACCCTTAAATCCTGTTTCGTTTTCCTAAACCCCCCTTCCCCACACTACAATAGACATTGTCCCCAATGTCCTCATGAAAAGCATAAAGGGAAGCAAGAATAAATGAAAAGGAAAACGAAAACTTCCTGAATTCTCCTACAACTGGATCTTTAACAAAAAAGTTATGGCATTGCACAAGTAAAGCCATGAGAACCCTTGCTAAATGTATATGGGTGGTGTCTTTGAAAGCTGTATCTCCAAATACAAAACAAAACAAAAGAAAAATAATAATCAACTGAAAAATAAACTAACTATCATCAGCAATTTCTGTTTCAAACATTAGTGGTTGGTCAGTCTCCAGAATCAAACAATTGAGGACAGTTTTTTAAACAAAAGTAAAAAGCCAAGATTTCTTAAATCGGCTATTCTTACACAATAGTCTAAATCTCTAGGTCCAATACAAACTTCCATCTATCAACCCGCGAGATCAGCTACTAAAGTCATTCATCAGATAGGCAACGGTTACAGTGCCCGATTCAGCGAGAAAGAATCAGCATCCAATCACCTACAGTATCCGCTATTGCTCGCTTCAGCAGTAGCAACTGCTCTAGGACTCTCATGTCGTGCCTTGAAGTTGCACCCGAGGATTCTCCAAATATAACCTGAATTCATATGCACCGCTCGAGTGGACAATTCTCCTCAGAAACAACCGAGTAGCTTGTAATACGACATCCTCATTCACTAGAGCCACCAATTGGGGGAAGATTACCCCATATTCTCACCATTACGTGATAAAACACGTGTCCATTATAACGCATTCAGGCCCTTAACTCGCGTTGATTGCCTGGCTTATTCTCTCTGAATTTCTTCCAAATCCGCAGTCAATCTCCTTACAGAATCTGCAAACTCCTTGTTCAGTATGGCATTGCTCTTATCCTTCACAGCTCGGGTTATTCTCCTGCTCTTGTTGTTACTTCAGCTGCATCAGTAAACGAAACCTCCACCTTGCAAAAACCCTCAGGGAGAGAGGTATCCTTCCACAACTGTCCCTTCGTAGAACCCGTGTTGGAAAGACACCATAGTTCTTCAAAATACAAGTAATCCAGAAGCCGGACAAAAAAACCTGTGATGCCACCAGTTCGCCACGATTTTTCAAACACCAAACAGCTGCAATCCAACATTAACCTAGGTTCCTGTTATCATTACTCCACAGCTGGTACAATACTAAAGTCATTCACAACACCCTGAGAATCCCTTACTAGTGGTTGAATGGCCAAATGTAATGAAGCTCAAGCATAGCAGGATCTCGGTTAAATGGCTTCCCTTAGATTTGTGATGGATTCATACCACCATCTTCCCATACTGTTCACATTCTATTCTGCAATAAGCCCCTGGGAAAAGCATCTGGAAGTTGAGAGTATCATCGAAGTCGAATAAACTTCTTGTCATAAATGCCCAGGCACTTGATAAATTCTCTCATTTAACACGGTGGTAAAACTCCTTGGTAGTAGAAGGAAACCAAGTTATCAAGCTGGGTATGATGGCCGAAACTAAGCTTGAATGTGGCAAAAAAGTCATAGCTCAGCAAAACATTTAAAGTCCTCCTAATGTTAGAAAATTTCTCTCCAAGCTGGGTCTTTAAGAATTGATCAAAATTTTTCCCCCAACCCAAAACCCAGGAGCACTTTCCCCCAAAAGATTTCCACATTTGGCGTGAAAAACCTTTTTTTCTCGCCTCTTTCATACTTAGCTTCATTTCCCCCCTCCTCAAGTTAGGAGGATAGCGTCTTGAAGCTCTAGATGAACCCCCCAAATGAACTAGGTTTAGCATTTTTCCCCGGGGCCCCCTTTTAGTCCTAGGGGATCTTGGATACAACAGCTCAAGGGAAAACTTTAAAAATTGATAAAAATGTCCTTCACCCAGTGGAACCAACAAAGAGGAGAAAAACGAAAATGTAGAGTGGGGTTTGGGGTGTGAATGAGGAAAAAGTGTAGGGAAAGGATCTTATATATGAAAATCCGAAAACCCAAAGGGTATTGATGGGCACGGGTTTAAACCTGGGAGTTTTTAAAACCGTGTCAGGCCCCTGCTTGTACAAAAAATTGTGAAAAAAAAACTTACCTTGTGGCAGGCTTGTAACTTGGTGTCCTCTTGACCCGTGTCATCCCCTTTGGGAAAGAGGGCACCTTTCACAAATGCCCACACACTTGGGGGTGGTTAGACCTGTCTTTCCTCTTTGTTAAAATCTCACCCCAAAACCCCAAATCACAAATATATTGATGATGATTTGTAAAAAAAGGAAAAAATAACCCAGTAGATGCATGGGGTTTCCTCCCAACCAGCGGGTTTTGTTTACCGTTGTTGGCTCGACCCAATGATAGAGGGAAAATCAGTTATGGATTTGAATGGAGGGGGAGCCTTTCCCCCTTTCTTTAAAACCTTCTTGTCTCCTAAGTAAAATTTTTAAATCTCTTCCATTGACCTTTTAAAATACCCTTTTCAGGGTGTTCTAACTCCACCTTCCATAAGGGGGAAAAAAGTTTCTTGACCCAAAAGACCTGACCATTTTTATTTTTAGGGTTTTTTTCCCGGAAAAAAATTTTTAACCTTTGGGGTTGAACAGCCCGTACCATATCCCCTTCCCCAAATTGCTTGTGCTGGCGTAACCTTGCGTCATTTATATGCTTTTGGGGGTCTCCTTGTTGATATTAGCTTTTCATAGGCCAAAGTTTTAATCATCAAGCTCATTAATCTGCCTTTTTTCCCTTTAGGGGCCCCCGATTTTTTTGAATCGAGATTGATAGTTTGATTGCCTTTAAAACCCCCTTTGTTTAATCTCAACCGGTAAGTGACACGGTTTCCATATACTAACCGGGGAAAAGGGGTTTATTAAATGGTTTTTTTGTAGGCCTTTCCCGTTTAAACCCCTAACGCATTGTCTAAAAACCCGTCTGCCCCAAACGCCCATGCTGGAGAGTTGATCTCAATTTAAAATGCCTTTAGCTCTCTTTTTTGGGCAAAATCTACTTGCCCCCTTGTCTGTGGATGAAAGGTGGCAAGAAGGGGAGTCATATATCTTTTT
>JBBMOL010004151.1:0-11837 GCA_037954665.1 Laguncularia racemosa | reverse complement strand
CCATGGCTTTAATTATAGATTGTATCTTTTGTGGACCTATAAGCCTTAGGACCTAATTTATCTTTTCTTGTCTCACCATGTATATTTTTACCAACGACCGTGAAACGTTGCAAAATCCTAAAACGGGTTTAAAAACCCACTTAATAATTGTAACTTTACGTATTCTACATAAGTAGGATATGCGACAACTCTCAGTACCATAATGATTTCAGAGTGTAACATCTTTTTATCATTAACATCGGAGAGAAAGTATAATGCACCAAAGAGACTATGTCTTCTATAGGCCTTTAAAGATCATCTCACAATAGCTCAAAAGGAAAAAAAATTACGATGAAAAAGAAAGCCGATGTGTTCTGTCATGGAGTAAATATCATAAAAGAAACTGTTTAAAGGGAAGGATTTACAAATTTAAATTTGTGTCAACCTTGACGTTAAATAATGTACTGATCTTAGCATTCTGCATGAAACAAAGTTAGTTTTGTTACATCATCATAAACTGAAGAGAGAGCGGAATTATTAAAATTGGCACCAGTAACATTGGAGGAATTATTCCTTCTAAGTTGCATCGGCTGTTGATTGGAAGTGGGTTTTTTTTCTTTTTTTTTTCTTTTTTTTTTTTTGGCTCCAATACTATATGTAATACAACTATTGGGGGTTCTATCAGATGGAATACCAATATTTATGTCACTTGATCGTAAAGCTTCTGCTGTCTTTGGTCTTTCTTTTTTTTTTTTTGGGTAATTTGGTCTTTCTTGGTTTGAGGTGCTCAAATGTAACCATTGCTTTTGCAGTGGCCAGTTGATCTGGAAGGCTCGTTTAAAACAAAGCATGGCTTTCAAATTTTGAGATTGTATCAACTCATCAACTTTTATGAATTTTCATGTCTAATAATTCTGAACTATTTCAACCCATCGGGTAAGGATTAGTTTTGTTAAACCGTGTAAGTAAAAAAATGATCCTTAGGGGCCATATGGTCTGAAGCACATATGCCCACTATCTGTTTACCATCTATATTATCATCAAAAGCTAATTAACATCAAGGAAAAAGCAATGGGAAAAGAAGTACCTACAAAATTAGGTTCTTCCATCGTTTAATTTCCAGTCCACAAATGTTTTAGATTGATCTGATTCTATGACCAAGCTCTTTTCACCGTCTAATGGATTATCAACATGTAAATTCCCGAGACTCATCAAAACATTTGTTATCCTTCCAGGCCTATTCATTAGGTTTATTACATCATGTTATTACAACCTTAACCAATAACCATACCTATTGGCATAAAACTACAACCATAGCCGCGGGAGACATGCTTTTCATTCTCAATTCGTCGAATCAGATAATATTCCTATTAAAAGGACAGCTACAGATCCATCACTAATATTTGATCATGAATATGGTTTAACACAAATCATGAAGCCTAGCATCAAGCCATTAACCAGTTTCTTGGCTCACAATGAATTCATTTACTTAGTAAATCACACGGATAGCCAGCCATATTACCAGAAAACATGTTGGGAAGGCACTAGACTCTGCAATTCATCCCGATGTTCAATATAAGCAGCAATGAAAAGATTGTTTAGCTTTAAAAGCAGCAATCTCAAATCGTGATAAATGAATTAAGGGGCCATTAACTTGTTGACTCCTCCCCGAAATTAAATTCCCAAAATTCTTTCATAAACTTAGCGTACAAAAGCTTTCCTAGTAATCCGGAAACCGTAGAGTTCAATAACCAGCAATCAAGCCATCAAGCCATTGGAATCCTAATATCCACTCAGATAATTATTACCATAAAAGGGGATGTAGCATAATTTGTAACCATCAATAAGAACTAAGACAGAGAGTGTTTGTGAAGTGAGTGAATGTCTATATTATCCAATGATGAAGAAGAATACATACAGTAAGGCTAAGAAAAGAGTTGTAAAAAACTGTTTTCCGCTTTTTTACTATTGTTGAGTGTATAAGAGTAGAAAGTGATATGACAGGATTACATATTCATTATAAGAGAAACTATCTAAGAGAATAACAAAAATAAAGTCCTCACTCAACTCTTAAGTCCTTCGAAGCCACATCAGTTAAGCAATCTATTCACGTGTCCAAATCCATCAGAATCATTATGGTGCCCTTCTCATACATGCCAAATACAAATGCAAAATAGTTTGTACATGCCTCAAATAATAACAGAGGTAAACAGCCAACAATTAAAAGCCACAATGGCAGCTGGAACAATTTAACAAAGAAAGATACTTGAAACAATAAGGAATGCATCACAAAAACTAACCATCAAAGAGAAAATTTTCGAAGGGAAGACTCAGCTCAAATTAACATCAGAATGTTCAGATTTGTGGGGAACCGAAAATTGCTATCGAGCATGAAAGAAAGGTCAGACATTGAGAACAAGCATCTTGACATCATTTGCACGCATCTCGGTTACACTTGCATTATTGTTTTCTTTCACATGTTCTACACTGCTTCCATCTTTAGCATTTGTGTCATCCATCCTAAATAAGCAACAGAAACCAATGAGACTGAGAAGTTGGAAGTATAAAATAGTAAAGCTAGGAGGAAGTAAACAGACTCTGCTAGTACCCCACCAAAAAATATAAGCTAAAACTCCACAGCAGTATTTATGGCAAATTTCCCACCAAATTGTGAAGAATTAAAACAATCACACTATAGCCATGCACTATATCTTCTATGACCACCAAAACCCCCACACAAAAAACACACTTCTCTCTCTTCTGTCTTTGGGGATAAGTAAAGAAGGCTTTACAATCATTTAAAGTGTTTCATAGTAGATGACATCACCATGCCAGTTATTGAAGATAGTCTGTCATTATTATACTTGATTATTAAAGGAAAAAAAAAGGAAAAAGAAAAGGAAAAAGAAAAGGAAAAAAAAAGGAAAAAGAAAGAAAAAAAAATTCAATGCACCTTTCTGTGCAAGGATCACGCACTAACAACTACGCTATTTTCAGGTAGGCAGGGTATTAGATGAGATATCAATCTTTCATAGTGTGAGATATAGTTATATAATCACCAAAGAACCAACATGCATGTAATGCTAACGAAAAACCATGTTGCATGTATGCAGCCACCAGAATACTTTTCCATTACACACAGATTTAAGCACATAAAAGTTCTGCCCATATGTACATGCCTTGTAGAGACGGATGCTTCAGATTTCACGAACCTCCGTCAAAAAAGTTGCTTTGACGGTCAGTTGCTCGCAAAAAGAGATCAGCTTGATCAGAGGTGCCAAAGTCCTTCTCTTTGGAATTACTAGGAGAATTGAAAAAATTTAAGTCTGTTGTTTTCTGCAAAGGTGTCCCATGATCAACAGTATCTTTCAAAGAACTATTTAGATTACTTCCAGGACTAGTTGAGACTGGTAAAGTCACTCCAATCATCAAAGGATTCATCATTTGTATCAACAGCCTTATTATGATGTGCACTAGGGCTGGCCGTTGCCACTGATCACCTTGAATACAATCTATATTATCAAAAGAGCTAGCAGTCGCCACCTCAGTCTTAGCATCATCAAAATTAACCTTTTGAGTTTGCTCAGAATGGCCTACTGTACTAGAAGTTGAAGCAGTTCTTGGTTCATCTTGAAACCAATCGTCAGCAGTGATGAAGCAGATGGTTGTGCATTCTTTAAGTCAAACTGCTAGATTTTTTTCCCGATCCAAAGATCACATCCATATGTACGGACAAGTCAGCTGCAGTATTTGCAAATGGGTCTGATGATCCAGAATTTCTGAGGTGCAAACAGATCTACGGAAGCACTTTTAAATGGTGTCAGATGATCCTGTATCTTTACTAAGATTGCCAGAACCAGCAAACTGAAACTCTGCATCCCAAGCAGAGGAAATGTCTCCACTCTGTTGTTGTAAAGACTGTTTGGGTGCAGTCGAAGGCTGAACATTCTCAAATAAACTCAGATCTCCTGAACCCTGAAAAGCATTTCTCCCTGTAACAGCTCCTGCCGTGAACGGGAAAAAGGGTTTCCACAGATACCAGTGAAGTATCTTTTTCTTTTTGGTTCAGCAAAGAAACTGTCAAAGTCAACTCCAGAAAGTTTCAGTAACCTTTCTGCTTAGCATTCACCTCTTGGAAGCACCAGTTTTGGGAAATTTCATGCTTTGGAAACCATCTGTTTTCCCAAAATTTTTAGTAGATCGGAAATAGAGATTGTCTCTTCGGGTTTGTATTTTGCCTCTCTTTAGAATCTTAGCATCAGAATCTAGCACAACAGTCTCCTGCAAACAAATGGACAACTTTGTTCCCCCTTTAAATCTCATTAAGCCCTTAGCTGTGTAACATAAGACAAGAGTTCATTGCAAACTGCCATATCAATGACTGTGAAAGAACTCCATCACAGAATGCGTTTTACAAATTATAAATTGTATTTAGTTCTCTATTTAAAAGTGGAAAATAGATGATCTAAGAAATGTGATTAACAGAAGAAAATAATTCCTCAATGAAGTGCTGAATCCCAAGCCTATTAAAAAAAATTGAATTTAGAGGAAAAGGGGAAAAAAGGAAATACTGAACAATCAATCTAGCAATTTATGATAAAGCTTTCTATCCACACATGTAGTCAACATTCTGGGATCAGAGAAAACAAATTAGTGCTTCAGTAACAAAATGTACAGAGCAAGAAGTGAACCCAATAATCCAAAAGCACAAACCCCATGGCAAGGTTCCACAGGAATTGGTGCTTAAAAAACTGAGTAGAATTTATGAAGAACCTTTTCCATTATCATAGACTTAATTGATAAAAAAACTTGTTAATCAGCCCTACAAGCAATAAGAACTACAGCTTGAAATAAAACTAAACCTACTGCCTTCGGGACAAGTAAGAAATCTTTTTTCTTTCATTTTGCCACAAATCCCCAGGACAAAAAAAAACTGTAGAAAAATATCTATTTTCTCAAGAAAGCCTGTCATCCAGAGTACTCTATATACACTTTAAAGATCGCCGCTCACCAAACAAGAGAAATTACAGTCACAACTCTATCCTTTAGGTCATGTTTAATGTCTGTGTAAATGTTCAGACTGCATGTACCCTAGAAAATGAAATTTTTTGGGTATAAAGTCGGTCAATAGCTTTCTCCTTAGGTAAACGTTTGGGTTTAAAAGCTTCCATCCTAGGTACAAAAATAAAAATTTAGATGTATTTGATCCATCAGATCCTATTGATTATATAAATTTTCCTAAATTTTTACTCAGTGCAGATTATTATAGGGAAGAACAAACACCACCCTCATTTAACCCTAAAAACAAGTCAAATCTCCTTCCTCGTTGGGCCATTCTCTATAGATCAAATACATCATATGCCCTAAGTCCAAAAATGTGTATCTCTTAACTTCCACCTCAAATCCTTTTAACACCTCTAAAACAATTTCTTTGCACACTACCCATTGAAGCATGCCTTGCAATTCTTCACCCAATCCATTAAAAAGTCATCATTTTTTACACACACACACACACGGACACACGTTGGTACACCTCTGGGTAAAATAAATGAGCAAGAGCAACCCTTATACAAATCTTTTCTTGCCAAACTCAGTAGGCTGAACACACTACATTTGTCCAGGGACCAAACCTATTCCATCAGAAGAGTGTGATCATGCTGCATTGGTCACGAGGAAATCTGCAAATTTTCATTCTTTATTAAGAGTAACACTACTGCAAATCATCAAAATCTTCCAATCAGCTCCAGCCACCGCATTAAATCTTTTCCTAAATTCATAAGAGTAATTAGAGATAAAGGTGTCCCGTCCATATCTCGACCAATCACAAACGTCATTTATAATAATTACCCAATAAGAACTCACTACTTTTTGCTTCTTCTTTTTATTCCCACATGGCAATTTGCGCGATTACAGACATAGTTAAACGGGTAAGAACTACACAAAGTTCCAACTTTCGATCGAATTTTTCTCGAAAACTAACTAGGAACCACAAAAAATAACAGTAGTAGTAAGAACTTCTTACCGATCCTTCCACTTTCAAGGAATCAAGCAACCATTTATATCCAACCGTAGACCTGAAATTGATAGGATCAGGAGGAGATTTGGGAAATCAAACTGTTTCTTTACCCAAAAAACGCAGAACAAAGACTCGTTTCCTCTAAGCAACTTTCCATTGCAATGCTTGCATCGGAATTGGGCTCGGAAGGATCGAATTGCGAAATTGCGGCTCCGAAAAGAGCGTAGAGACGGAAGAGACGCGTCATTTGTATCGTAGAAGGGATTTGGGCTTGGTTTCGGAGAAAAGATCGGGAGTCTGTTGAGGGTTTCGTTTTGGGATGGTGTATGGCATTTTGGATTTGGGGATTTTGGGGTTTTCCAGTTTTCAGTTCGGAAGTGGTGGAGGAGAGAGAAAGAGGAAAAGCTAGGGAAGGTGGCGATGTTAGAACGGTGTCGTTTTGAGATGATGTGAAGTGATTTTTTAATATTATTTTCCGGGTTGTTTGGGCTTTCCTTCCCAACGCTGTTTTTGGATGGGTGGAGAATGACAAGAATGGGAAAAAATCAAGAAAATGGGAGGAAAATATATATTTGGGTGAAATAGATAAAAAAGAAAAGAAAAAAAGTGAAAATGTTTGGAGTATTTTATTTTATTTATTTTTAAATAAATGGAAATGAAATATAATTATAAAATTATTACAATGTTCATGAAAATAAAACTAGTAGATCATACATCCACACTATGGGCAAAAAAAATAAATACAGATAAAAATTTATTAATAAAAATATTAAGAATATGTTGGAACATTAAAATGAGTATATAAAAAGTATAAATAGTTGTGAAATTGAAAGTTAAACATTTTTTTCTAATCTTTTATAACAGTTTAAGTTATGAAATTGATAAAAACATAAAAAAAATTATAATTTTTTTTAATTTAAATTTTTAAAAATATTATTGCATAATTATTTATTGATATAATCTCATAAGATATGATAAATCATAAATTTTTTTTAAGATTTGGTTTTCTTAGTTATTAGTGATGAAATTTGGAATATACAAACTTTCTTAATGATTTACATAGAGATGGGATAAAGGTCATTATAAGAAGTATAAAAAGAAGTGCCTTTGTGAAGTGAGAGAGAGAGAGGAGAGTATGTGTGTTTGTATTCGGATTGGCATCCAAACTGTGTAATATACGTATAGATAGGTGAATTAATTTTTTTGGGAAAAAAAAAAAAAAACTTGAAGACATCAAAAGGTGTCTTTAACTTTAATAATATAGATATAAGTGATTTTTTTCAATATTAACCCTACTTCCTTTCATTCCTTTTTTTTTAAGATAAACAAAACAAATGAAATAGAAACAATTCTTTCAAATTTCCCTTCGTATTTTTACTAAATAAAAAATAAATTTTATACTTTATTTTGCCAAAAATTTACCAAACACAATGTAAAACAAGACATATAAAAGTGATGTAAGCAAATATTAACAATAGTTTGATAGGAAATGCTATTCTCATCATAAATAAAAATAAAAATAAGTAAGAAACCAAAAAGATAGTTTAATAATTTTTTAGACTTTAAATCGATACAAAGATAAAGGATAAATACAAATAAGAATAAATGATGAGGGTGAGAACAATAATAATAATAAAAAAAAAAAAAAAAGACAATTTAAACAAAACCATAAAAAGCACTATTGTTTTGATTGGAAAATTACATGTGAGAGATCAATGTTTAGGATCGAATTTAAATATAAAATCGAATTTTCAAAATATTTTAAAAAAAGGAATCCCTATTATGCAAAGTGATTCAGATAGAGAATGGACAAGTCCCAACTTTTTTAGGGAATTTAATTTTTGCAAGGGAGTATACATGTATTTTGTTTCTTTATTTTATTTTATTTTTAATAAATACACAATTGAATGAATATCAAAAGGATAACATAAATAAGAAAAAAAATGAAAAAAATGACTCTTAAAATAAGAGACAATCACCTAAAGCCTATTAGGATTCAATAAGAAGCTTTTATCTCCCTCACAAGCCACTCCAATAACTAGTTGTGTAAAAATTATGGCAATTTAATAAATTAGGGTTATATGAGAGATATTAGAATTGATAAAATGAACTCATAAAAGAAATTCTAAATTGGGGAATAGATACCCTTTAAGTAGATCTAAACTTTAATAAATTTAATTAGTAAAAGAAATCTTGTAGATTATAAAATTTTGGATTTACTAAAGAAGAAGAAGGTTTTGATTATTAAATATCCCTTTGAAAGTAAATCACAACTTGGTTTTCATTCCACTTGATTTTACGTTAGTACAAGCCAAATTCACATCTTTAGCTTGGAAACATAAATAGAGTTAAAATAAAGCCTCCTATCCCATTTACATTCATGAGTTGGTTTCAAAATTGTCTTAGGTATGAAATGGTGTAAACTTGATGGGGTCAATGAATTTTATCTCCCTATCATTATCGTCAAATACAACAATCAACATGTTGTTAGTAAGTTGATCAAGCATAAATTATTGTAATGCATATAAACAATCATATAAAATGTAGTACACTCTTTTTGGCAACTAGTGGCTAGAAAAAAAGGTATAGATGTAAAACTTTTAAAGTAAGTTAGGATAATTGAAATTAGTTTCCCGATTTCATCATATTGCATCTTCCTTTCATCTAAATATGAAACATATTATTTTTTGTACTTGTATAATTTGAGATATAAGTCCAATCGCTTTATTATACAATAGCATATTAAAAAATCATCTACCATATTCCCCACATGCAACACCATTGGATCACCTATGTTATGGGTACATGAAACTAGCAAAATTGGTAAAACAAACTCAATTATAAACAGTTACATTGGGAAGATAACAATCATAGAAGAAATGAAGGGCACCATCTGTTATTGTAACTACCATCAGGGGCTGGGGACCTAAGTCAAGTGGATATTAATTTCTAGTTTCTGAGTAATTACCCAATTATTATTCAAGTAATGCAGCAACTCAATTGACAACTACCACCAACAGCAAGTGGCAAACAGGAAGTAGGGAAATATTTAAATCATCAGAACTTCACTTTCCTAGGTTTGGATGCTAGCTTATGTAAGCCTCCTTTATTAAATATGCCTTAGCTTGAGTCACCCCAAAACCATTGGCACATGTGGCTGATTAAATGAAATAAGGTGGAATTTGAGTTTCAATTTTTATAAAATAAAATAGAAAATTAATGATCATGGTAATATTACATCTATACTATAACAATCCTAAAGGGGATCTTGTTTAAATGCCCTAAAGCCATTATCCTCTAGAATTAGTCTATAGGTGATAGAGTAAGATCGCAATTCACATCATTCATTCCATATATCGTGTGATAGTGATAACCATTTATAATGTTGTTATGCCATGCATTTCTCATTATAATTTCATTTTGCCATATCAACATATGATAGAAAACTCAACAAATACATTCAATTCTTATTTAAGTAAATCAAGTAGCTTTCACAAACATTTCAAACAATTCAACCACACGTGAGCCCAACTATCACTATACATCATTCCATCTAGTTATATATTAATTGTAAAGTACAAAACAAGTATAGTAATTGTAAAAAAGTCATTCATTTGTCCATCATATTGCCCATAGGTTGGTAAGAAAATAGGGGAATCCTCAAAGTCGATATAGTCTAGAATAACATAATGGGAAAAGTAAGATATCTGAGATTGCAACTAAATTATTGTAAAATTGTTCACTTATTTCTTGGCTTGAACCTTGAGGTAGAATGAATTAGGTTTATCCATGTTTATTTTGACTTTAATAAATAAATAGTTGGTTTATAATTTAGGATATCTAGGTTTACTTGAAAATATTATAATTTCAAAAATGCAAAATTTAATTTGTGTGTTAAGTCAAATTATATTATTTTTCACTTAAATAGTAAATTAGATTAACTAATTTTATAGGTTAAACATTGTTTATTAAATTAAAAATTATATTACTTAAATTAGTTTAGGCCTGAATTTCTAGCATTTTGGCCCTTTTTAATATTTTTAGGGCTTAATTCTAAACTTCCATCACAACAAATCCATATATACGTCCACTCACTTTGGTTAGTCCTAATACTCATGTTGCCTTCGAATTCAATCATTCATCTCATACTCCTTAGGTTAGTCTCGAAATCCTTATCTTATTTGTCTACTCTTTTAATTATTTTGTTCCTATTTAATACTATAAAACCTATGATCATCTAACACATGATTTATTCATTAAAAAGTTGTTAGTTGTAATGTTGTGCTTATGGGAGCATATATTCACGGATGCTTCGTGTCATAATATTCACCTAACCTCAATGAAATTTTAGTTTCAACAACTTTAAAGTATATATATATATACTTTATTAATTTACAATAAAAATAAATTTAAATACCTATGATTAAACCTACATGCATGTTTATATACTCAGCATGCATACATGTATATGCCGACAAATTTTCAAATTTTTATTTTTTTATATCACACTAACCTAGAGTATGTTACAGTTAGAAAATAAATCATATACTCATATAATTGTATTAGTTTGTCTCAGTATATACATGCACAAATTCGATTGTAATTTATTTTTATTTCAACTAACTCGAAAGTTCTATCATAGTAAGAAGGAAATTTAATTATACCTAAAATTGGCCCATGTGTACCTCAGCTAGCGTATAAACTAGTCTACTTCCCAATGCTTTTTTTTTTCTTCTTTAATTTCATTGATTATGTTACTTTTAAAATGTATTACAATATAGAAACTA
Source organism: Laguncularia racemosa (assembly GCA_037954665.1). Taxonomy (NCBI): domain Eukaryota; kingdom Viridiplantae; phylum Streptophyta; class Magnoliopsida; order Myrtales; family Combretaceae; genus Laguncularia; species Laguncularia racemosa. The sequence continues at coordinate 1,055 of JBBMOL010004151.1, read as the reverse complement.
AATCATATATCTAAGTATTGCACTTAACATGCCCTCGCCAGGTAGTGTACATACGATCCAACTTTTGTTGTTTGGTGATCCTTTCACAGCAAGGATGCTACGAGGAAGAGAAAATTACGCATGCACGAGCATTTTGTTACACTGTCCCACATTTCTTGTTACAGGCTTAAAAGCGGGCTCGGATAACCATTTATATGCAATCGTAGACCCGAAATTGATAGGATCACGAGCAGATTTAGGAACAAAACCGTCCTTTAACACAAAAAACGCAGAACAAAAAACTCGTTTCCTCTAAGCAACTTTCCATTGCAATGCTTGCATCGGAAAGTGGGTTCCGAAGGATCGAACTGTGCGAGATTGAAGGCTCCGAAAGAAAAAACGCAGAGACAGAAAAGAGACGCGTCGTTTCGGGTCGTAGGAAGGGATTTGGGCTTGGTTTCGGAGTAAGATCTGGAGGTTTTTTAGGGTTTCATTATGGATCGTATAGTATGTGGCATTTTGAATTTGGGGAGTTCGGGAGTGTGATGGAATAGAGTAGAGAGGCCACAGAGAGAGAGAGAGAGAGAGCTCCGGGAAGGTGGAGATGTTAGGACGATGTCGTGTTTTTCTATTATTAATTTAATTTCCAGGTTGTTTGTTTTGGGCCATTCCTTCTAGGAATAGTGAATTGGGCCGGAACAGTGCCCCTTCCTAGGATATCATACGTACGAAAGTAGGGCTCTACTTGCTTTAACACTTTAATTTCCAGATCAACAAGTGAACTCTTCTGAATTTCTAATACCGTTTGTTATGTTTCAATGTGTACGGGTGGAAAAAAAACAAATCGAATCGAATAAAAAAATATATAATTTTTTTATGCAATTTAGTTTGATTATAAAACAAATTGAATCGAATCAATCCACAATTCAAATCGAATCAAACAAAAAATATAATTTTTTTAAAAATATAATAATATTTTACTATAATTAATTTTTTTATTATAATATAACATTTAAAAGATTTAGTTTACTTTTATTAAAAAGTATATAATTTAAATTTTTGAAAATAATTTATAA